>CAUYQG010140276.1:0-108794 GCA_963574415.1 Tarsius wallacei
AGGGGATCCAAAGGGGAGGTTCCCACCAAAGACTACAGGCTGCAGAGATACTCCAGAGAAGGCAAGAGCCAAGGGACTTGAAGGAAGGGCCCAAGGACCAAGCTTGAGAAAGAGCGAAGTTAGTGCCCTAGATGGGGAGAACGGCCAGAACCAAGGAAGTCACTGGTGTACAACGAGGAACTGTTCTCATGCTCCGGATGTGGCTGGAGCAGAGGCTGTGACAGGGCCTCATGGCAGAGGAAAGTAAGGGAGGACAGAGGGTCAGAGCCAGACTGTCAAGGACTGAGGAACTCAGACCTGATTCCTTGGGGGTCCAGAGACCTCCAAAGAGTCTGTGATGGGGTTCAGGAGATCCATGAACCCCTTGAAAATTGAGATCCAATTTCAAAGGATTTTCAAAGGAACCCATCAAAGCCTAAGAGGAGGTGCTGTGGACAGCTGGGAACCTTGAAGTGCTTAGAGCAAGATATGTGAAGATGATGTGTAGGTTGCTTGGAGAGGGCAGGTGCTGAGAAGCCCACCAAGGCCACCCTTGGGAGCAGTGTTAAGGGCTGGACTGGGGTGCTTTAAATGGAAAGGGAGAGAAAGTTGGGGCATGGTAGTTACAGAGGAGAAGTGACACCACTCCAACATTCCCCTAGGAGAACGAAGCTGTGTCCTATGGTCCTACGGTGAGTGTGATTTTAAACGTAGTGATCTTAAGAGGATGAGTCCATCTGTGTGGAAATGAAGACATCGAAACATCACTGACTCACCAATGATTACAGGAACGAGGGACACGAGAGACCAGCCTGCCCACCCCCTTCTATTTTACAGGCACAGCAACTGAGACCCTGGGATGGAAAGTGACTTGTCCACATCATCTAGGTGGTGAGCAACTGGGAACCAATTAGTAAGAGGATAACATTTAGGAGAGATGTCAGGGCTGGAGATGGAGATGCACAGTCGTTTTGTTGGGGGATGGAGTCGAAGCTGTCAGTGCAGATAAAATCCCTAAAGTACAAAGATCCCAGAATTAAGTTTGGGCCTTTGCCCTGATTTAGAGTTGGAAACAGAAACCAAGGCAGCAAAGGCTGTGGAGAAGGGAGGTCAGAGGGGTAAGAGAAAACCAAGAGACCAAACAAAGCAGGGTCAAGAGAGGGGAGTGCTCCCGGCAGGTGGGCTCTCAGGGCAGAGAATGCTTAAGGTCTCTGGGCTGGTCAAAGCCAGGCCCCTGGGGACATTCGAGACACCTCTTTCCTTGGAATGGTGGGTAAAACGATTCCAAAAAGAGGGGTCCCTGATAGAAGGGGGAGAACAGACTGGCCTGGCTTGGAGGTCTGAAAAGGAAGAACAGGTCATGGGTGGAGACTGGCAAGAGGAGTCTATAAATAAAAGAGTATATTTGTAAAAATAAGCTAAAGAAACAATGAAGAGAGAGAACAAAAGGGGGAGAAGTTCTAGGATAAGGCCACACTCTTGAGGTGAAAATGGGACCAGTCTACTGGGATGGGAGAGAAAGAGAAGGCATGAAGGTTCAGACCATCTGGTGCTGTGAGAAGGGCCCCGAAGCATCATGAACTTCAAAGGAAGGAAGATTGGGGTTTGCTAACCCATCAGGCTCTTTCAAGAGCCCTCCACTTGATACTCTTCTGACAACCTTTTGCAAGACTGACTCCCCTCATTTTTTAGGGTTCTGACAAGAGCCATCTCCCAGAATAGCCCTTCCCCACCCACTCCTGAGTATACACACAGTCTCTGATTTCTGCCATTGGTTTTCATCTTTTCCTCTCTGTATCACCCAGAGCACTGGTAGGTGTTTATAGCTGTTTCTTTGCTGGTGTGCGTTGTGTGTGTTTCATATCTCCAAATTTAGACACTAAGCTCCTCCAAACTGGAGACTCTGTCCCCATCCCCACTGTGACTCCAGAGCCCAGCTCAGTGCCCATCACATAGTAGGTGCTCAATCAATGCATGTTAATGGGACAAAAAGAAGGAACTCAGCCACAACCTGCTTCCTTCTCAGAATCAGTCTGATAAGAGCAACAATAAAAACAAAATTAAGATAAAAACAGCATCCACCAGGCTGTTTATATGCGTTTGTTACCTATTTCACTCTTCACAGTTGACTCATTTGAAGGGTGAGGAAACTCAGTTTTGAATACTCTGCTAGTTAAGGCAGAACGAAGATTCACACCAAAGCCCGTGTTCTTTTTTGCTGCCTCTTTTTAAAAAAAACATTATTGTGTAAAGAGGTATTTTTGTCAAGAAAACAGAGAGGCTGGATCTCGTTTCCTCCTTTCCTGTGCCAGGGATGAATGGTTTCTTTGCATCCTCACTCCATGCTTGTGAGAAGCGTGCCCCGTTCCAGATGTGCACATGTGATGCCCTTCACATGCCAGGGTGTCTGACAAGAGCACACATTCCATCCAGGAAGAAAGCACAGACTCTCCCGTCACTTGTCAGTCCACTGCGGCCATGTGGAGAAGTCAGCAGGTAAAGAATTCTCTTTGACTTCAAATTATTCTAAATCCCAAAGGCTAGCAGACTCGCCCTCCTTCACCCCAGCCTTCTTTTTTGAAATCTTCTATAGGACTTTGATGACAAAAGATGCAGGGAGAGGATGAAGCCCTGAGGCATGCCCCCTTCCCCGTGATATCTTGAGCCATTGTCCCCAGGGCACTGCCTACAGCCCCCAGCCCAGACTCTGGGGGCTAACAGGTTTATGATGTTGACTCCCCCTCTGGGTGCAGCCCACCCTGGGAGTCTGTGTTGACACTCAGGGCAATAGGAAAAGCCAAGGAGGGGGTACCTGTTAATTCCATCTTTACACCCCTCACCTGTAGCTGTTCAGAACAGAAACCAGCCTCCCAGCCTCCTGCACAGCCTGAACTTCCTGTCAGAATCTGCTGGAAACACTCCAAGCACAGGGCCAGAGCCACCAAAAAGAAGGCCGTAGGGATAAAGTGTTAGGGGTTGACCCTAGGTCCCTGCACATACTCTCGTCACCCTGACTTGACTTCATACTCCTCCTCCTTAGCTCAATTGGGTAAAGCGCTGGCATCCATCTGGAGTCAGGTGTGGGGACTCAGGTACATTGACTCACCCTCTCCTGTTAGTTTCTTCCTGTTACGCAGTCCTTCTTTTGACTCAGCTCTGGCTCTGACCACCCTCCTCCATGCCACCTTCACCTATGCACCCGATTCCCAATTTGGAGATGATCTGTCAGATCAAGCTGGGTTCAAGTCCTGCTTCTATCTCCCTCTTCACTATCAATCTCTGGATACAACATTTCATATTTAAGTGAAATGGGAGGTATAAAAATGCCCAGTTCACAGGATTGGGATGGGGATGAAAGGAGTAAATCCACAGCAAGGGCCTAGGCAGTGTTCACTCTGGTGAGGATTACTCTTTTTGACACTGTCCACCCAAGCAAAGTTCCTCTCAAGTCCCCTTCAGACACCTGATTTCAGCATCTGCATGGCCACAGCTTTGGAGGCCACCATCCTCTCTGTACCCATTGCCATCCCACTCCCCACCCCCACAAGCGACAGTGACATTGAACAGGTGCAGTCATTTTCCATGCCCTAAATCAACATGCCAAGAGATCGTTGGTGGGTTCATCGACCCTGAGTGCCACCTCTGGGCTTCCCCCAGGGTAACTGGGAAGCGGCTCCCAGGGAGAACCAAAGGGGCAGAGCCCCTCCCCCACCCCCATGCTCCCCCAAGCTTTGGGCTCCTATAGAACATGGGGGTGGGAGGAATGGGGATGGCGTTCATGGCTGACACCTGAGAACATCTGAGGCCGAGTAGCCTTTCAGAGGCCAGGCTGGCTTCCTCTTACTATTCTTTCAGTCAGTCAGCATGCTCCAGAAAACAGCTTTGCTTCATGTCTTAAGAAGGACAGAGCTCCCAAATTGCCTTTTTCAGCATTTTTTTCTGAACATTATGGGGGTGGGAGGAGAAGGATTGTGTCCCTGGGTGTTTCTCCTTCTGTTTATGCTTTATTTGATCAGTAAGCTTCTTGTCAGTTTTCCCTGGGAAGAAACAAGAAACTAGCACACCTGCTACCTCCTTAGGTCTTACAGGCCTGCAATACCTGGCATAAGAGGGGCTTCTGACTCAGGGGAGTTTGTGGAAAAGGTGACCTGAGCTAAGATTTGTTACTTGATAGGAAGATGAGTCTAGGCATCTCAAACTCAAATGCTTTCAAGGTCCAGGCAGGTCACATACGATAATGAAGCAGCTCAGTGTAAGGCAATAGGGAGTGGTGTGGACTGTGGGAAAATGTAACATATACCCGCTAACCAGAGGACATTGCTGCTTCTCAACTCTAGTAATTACTATGGTTCAGTGTTGTCAGATTCTCTGATTGTTCAAAAGAAGCCAGAAATTAGGATATTTTATAATGACTGGTCTCTTGAGTTTTAAATAACAGCCTTTGATTACACAAGCCCCCAAATACATATTTAGGCCAGATTGGACCTAGGGCTGGTGGTTTATAGACTCTGACTTCAGCAAACAAAAAACAGAATAAGGGATTCCTGAGAGAGAGCATAATATTTAAAGGTACAACCTTGTGAACTGACTCACACATTCCAGAAACTGCCCCTTGCTCTGCGGAGTTAGGTGGTGGATGTGTGGGAAAATAGGAGATAGGGACAGAGGGGCCACTCAGCAAAGATATTCATGCTCTTCTAAGGAATCCAAACTTGATTTTGAAAGCCATGGGGCTCTGTGAGGGACCCTGAAGAGTCTGAAGGAGGGAAAGACATGTTGCACTCTGCACTCAGAAAGCTGGGTCTTACATGGGAGGGGTTGGCAGATAAGCAGTCTCTGCACACAGAGCTATAAAACGGAGGCCACAGCAGTGATCCAGGGCATAGGGATGATGGCACTGGTACCTGCTCTCCTCGGGAGATGAGTTCAGATCTGAAGTCCAGGGAACCCTCGAAGGGAGGACATCCTGAGGAGGAATGAGGAGTGTAGACCCTGCCCTGATTCTGAATGAACTGGCTGAGACTGCAGTTCCCTGCATGAACGCTGGGAGAGAGGGGGTGGGAGAGCAGTGGGACGGGTGTGAGATGTGCCCAGATAGCCAGGATGTGCAGGATTCAGGAGCCAGGAGTGAGGCACACCACAGGCAGATCAGGGAGTCATGGACGTAGACAACAGAAGTCGGGGTTTGGACAAGTGGCCTGTGATGAGGGTGTGTTCTCAGCAACCCTGACATCCTGGGGAAGGGCTGGGAGGGAGGCTGGGAAAGAGAAGTTCAAAGAAAACCTGGAGAAAGTGTTGCCACGGATGAAGGAGGAGGGAGTCTGTAGCCTAAGGGATACTTAGCGTCATGCTCAGTTCGCTGGTGAAGCAGAGATCAGACATCAGCCCACATGTGGTTGGGCTTGCTCAGGGAAGAACCACGCCGCACTGCAAAGCTCTCCACACAAGGGTCCAGTCCTGCACAGCCCCGTGGACTGTGGGCATACCTCTGCTGGTTCTCAGCCTTGTGACCTTCAGCTGTGTCTCAGACTGAAGAAAAGAGAACGCACAAGTTTAATCTCCAGCAGACCTCCCCTCTGGATGGGCCCCAGCACACCATCCATGAAAGTCATAGCAGCCACTGCAGGAAGCATGGTTCTACCAAGCCAGTGGAGTTCCAACTCACTCCACTTTCCTTCAGTCCTTCTTGTTTTTCCTTAATCTACTGCACTGTTGAAAAGCAACTTCCCTGAAGACGGTTATTCCAAGGGGACTTGTCAGACTCCACAGGCAGCACCTGGTTTGTTCTGTTCTGAAGGGCAGCAGCCATCCCCTTCAACAATACTGCAGTGAACATCCACATCTGTTCAGTGCCTCTTGTTTTAATCCTACAGCAGAACCCCAATTGACAGAAGAGGGCATCAAGGCCTAGAGAGGTCCAGAGCTGCAAAACTAGAACCCACCGAATCCAGAACTCTAGTCTCTTCCCTGCTGGTTTCGTGCGTCCTCCTTCCATCTGACACTGAGGCTTCCTGAGCAGTGGCCACCACGGTCGCTGGAGCAGAGGGAGTGGCCATCTCTCTAGAACTGGGCAGGGTGGGGTAGGGGACACATCAAATGCCTAGAAGAAAAGTGACTTCAAAGTCCTCTCCAACCTGAGTGCCCTCCAGGAATTTTCTCATGAAAGGGCTGCAGCTGACATTTGTAGGATGCTGTGTTGTGTCTGAATGCAGTCCCATCAAGGAGGGAACAAAAGAGGGAAGAAAGCCAGGTTGAAGGCAGAGGTCTTTCAAGCCCCCTTGAGGTGGGCTCAAGAGCAAAGTGTGGCAGGTCGTATGGGCGTTCTGCTTCTCTTTAAAGAGCACAGATTTATCCATACCATGCAACATGAATGAAATAAGAAGTTTTCAGGACTGCCAACCCCTTGGTTAAGGTTTTACAGTAATATATTTTCTCTACAATAAAAAGGAAAAAATGACAGCCAAGGTTAACAATGTTTCTGCAGCACATGACCTGGTGATTGTCAAAAATGGACGCTAAATACCTGGACAATGGAGGAGTGAATGAATTTTTGTATAAAGCCCTTTCTACGCCTACCTTTTAATGACTGGGTCACCTTTTATCCTTATTGGTGTGAGTGGAGAGTCTCTCTTGAATATTTTCACAGACTACTTCTTGAGTTACCTTTGCTTTCTCTTAATTTTCTGGCACCTCCTGGACTGTGCATTAAATCCGGGTGTGCAGGAGATGGAGGGTAGGATGCATGGGACCGCTTTCTGAAGACACATGAGGTTTGGCTACGTGCAGACCAATATCCAGTCCCTGCTCTGCTGGTTTACCCGCTGGATGGCCCTGGGCAAATCACTTCACCTTTTTGAGCCTGCGTGTCTTATTTCTAAAACCAAGTAAGAAATAAGAAAGTTAATATGCCTCTCCGTCAGTGCCTGGGACATTGAGGGGCTCCAGTGAATACAGTTCATAGTATTTTTAATTGATCTCTTAGAATCTGCATCCTCATCTAAGGAAGCATTTTGTTAACATACCTGCCAGGGACAAGAATTGTCACCAGGATGGTGGAGGCATCACTCTCAGGGAGTAAACTTTGGTGGGGGAGAGAGGCTGTTGAATTTGGAAAAATGTGTGTGTGTGTGTATCTAATGATGCATTTGACCATTTTATAAAACTGTCATTTTGTAAAAAAAACTAAAAAGTAATGCTGAGCAAAATCTTGTTGGGTGTGAACATAGAGAGAAATCACGATTTTTTAACTGGGGCACCTCTGCCAGGGGAACAGTAGGATCAAGAAAGGATTTTATGTCATTGTAAATGGAACCTTAAAATGTGTTGTGAGGCAGTGATTTAAAATAATGAATTTTCTGTGCCAGAAAGATCTTTAAACATGCCCTGAGGACTCTAACCCATCCTTTTACTTGGGATCATTTATCATGTCACTTCCCAACATGTTTCCTCTAGAGGGCGCCCGTAGGAGACAGTTGCCTCCCAGATCCCAGAGAAGAGAGGTGGGAGGTGTCCAGGGCCACCAAGTGAGCCAGGCTGAAGCTAGGGACCAGAGGGAAGCCCTGGATACACCTATCCAGGAAGGAGGAAGTAGCCACCCTTGTCAAATGCTGATTGGGTATGAGTCACATGGAGCCTGGGAAATGCCATAGCAAGGCGGTCATACAAGAGCTCTTTTGATAGAGTGGTGGGGACACAAGCCACATTGGAGGGGAAGAAGCAGAGAGTAGAGTACAGAAGCAGAGACAGCTAGCGTAGACAAGTCTGGAGAAGTTTGCAAAGTTTGTAATGTGCTACTGAGATAAATAGCTGAAGGGTATATGGAATTAAAATAGGTCTTTTTTTGTTTTTTGTTTTTTTACTTAAGATGAGAACAGCAAATGTATATTTAAATGCTACTAGGGGTGAGCTGGCTGGGCTCTTTAGGACTTGGGCTCTTTAGCAAGCCTACTGGGTTGAAATCCTGATGTCCCTCCTAAATAGCTGTGTGGCCCAGGCAAGTGTTTTGCTTTCTCTGTACCACAGTTTCTCCTCATGCAGAAATGAATACTCAGTTTTACTCCATAGGGCTATTGTGGATGCTTAACTAAACTAATATGAAAATGTGTGGAACAGAGCCCTAAATACAAGAGGTCCAAGATAAATATCAGAATTATCACATGACTGAAGGAAACAGTTGCATACACGGAAGAGAGAAGACTGAGTTGATTGAAGAGTCTCTAAGGGCAGGAAGGAATGCAATGCAGAAGACGGGTGGAGGCACTGGTTTGGATAAGAGGACAGCTGGCTCCTCATCATCACACGAGGAAGGGAGGGGGCTGTTTCCAAGTGTCCTTCTGTGTCCAATTGACTCCCTGGCTGTCCAGGCACTGTGCCCAACACTGGATGCAGCAGCCAAGAGGGCAGACACCCACTTCCTCCACGGAGCTGAAATTCTCATGGCAGAGTCAGATAGTACATTTAATATATAAAATGGCAAGAGGAGATGAGGGTCCAGAGGTAGGGGGATGGAGGGACATCATAGGAGGCTGGGGCAGGGGAGAGAAGATGCTATTTTAAGTGGTTGTTCAGGGAAGGCCTTTTCTACAAGGGTGACATTGTACAAAGATTTTAAGCCACAGGGAATATTTATCCCAGGGAGAGGAACAGCCAGCACACAGGCCCTGGACCTGGTGCATGCCTGGCGGGTGTGGGTAGGTAGCCACTGGAAGTATGAAGGGTTCCCTCCTTTCTCCTCAAGCCATGCTTTCAGAAGGCTGTGTCCTCCTCTCTGCAGAGGAGGGACACCTTCAGCTTTTTTGACTCATCTTTTCATTAAGGAGTCCTTTCCAGAGCACACTGTATGTACAGGAAACACACTTCCTTTGGCAATACAGAGATGAGCTGGACCCCGGACATATGCCTGGCTATGGTCTGGGGGTTGGCGCTGAATACATGGAGATAATGGTAGCTGGGTTCAGCGTGCACTCCACCACAGGTATGTCCAGGATGCAGGACAAAAGGCCCAGGCTCACTATGCAGCAGGAGGATTCAGGATGGAGGTGGGCAACTCAGAAAAGGCTCTATAGCCATCCATGAACACTGTATAGAAGTCCACTCTATCCATGACTTTTCACTAGGTCCTGCTCAACAAACAGCATCATGTATCACCCCGGGTTTTAACTGCTCCAGTTTCTGGGTTTTTAAGTGTAGGGATTTCAGAATGCAGCATTATCTTAGAAGTCTCTATTTTAAAGTCTGTCTCTTTTATAAGATGGGTGTAGATTGAAGAACAAGCCCTGCCTGAGTTGGTAGTCCCTGTTTATGAATCCTCTCTGGCTGGTGCCTCCATTCATTCTGAGAGAGCTCTGGTTCGAGTGATAAGTTATGTTGTCCCCTGTGGCTATAGGTGACCCACAGTTTCATTACAAGAAAGAGGAAGAATCAGGAATAAGCATGAGGTGGGAAATGTTTGGCATCTGTGTGACTTGTTTACTTACATTTTGATGTGCAGATGCCTCTAAGTCTTTTATACAAAGACCAGGGAATTTGGCTGGAACATAATCAAAGCCCCTAAGTTCTCAGGGATGTTTTCTGAAGTTTGGCAAAAGAGAGCTAAGAGTGAGCTGGTACCTTTTTGTATACCCATGAAAGCTGATTAACAAGCAAAAGTTTGCTGAAATCAAAGCAAATGGATAATTCCAATCAAGCTAATATTTAAAGTGAGGGCAAAAGGGTTGGCAAAAAAGAGCTGAGCAGTCGATGAGGAGAGATCAGGGGCATACAAAGAGAGATGCTCAAGAGAGATGCCCATGATTTTCCGGTTGGCTCCTGCAGCACCCTTGGAAGCCCTGTGGGAGCCCAGAGATCTCCACTGTCGTGGAAACGCCACCATCAAGGTTGAAACCTACATGACCTCCAGAGCTGCCCTGTGGTGTCGCAGAATCTGGGAGGTTCAAGCACTTTGGTATAAGGCTAACACTCACTATCTAGGAAGAGTATCTCGAAGGCCGTTAATACAGCCGTAAAACTCTTCAGCCCGACCTGATGAACAAGAGGCTGTGTGTGTGTACCTGGAGGGAGGTAACAGACTGGCAGTAGACATGAATTTAAATCTGAGTTTAAATCTAAATTTGGTGGAAAGACCACATTAGAAGTACCGCCTGCAGATCTGAGGCTGCTTCAGGGGACCTCGGACTGTCACTCTGGGTCTTGGCTGGCAACCCCAAAGTAGCTGACCAGTTCTGGCTTTCAGCACAATCCGTAGTTGTTTTCACACCAGTCATGAGCTAGTCGTGCTGGAGTTCGTGGTTTTCCCTGTTGGAGCTGTGACCTCAGAAAAGCCTTTCCTCACCGAAGGATGTCTTTGGGGGAAATAGGGCAAAGACGCCAGTGTAAGAAAGGGGATATTTTATTCCTCATTCTTAGTGCTCGGATCAGCAAACTTTGGTACACAAGTCAGATCCAGCCAGCTCCCTTCTGTCACACAGCCCTCAAGCCGAGAATGGAAAAAAGTCAAACAAAGAATAGCATTCATATCGAGTGATTGACAATATGCTGTGCACCGTTCTAAATCTTTGAATGTATTAGCTCATGTAATTTTTACAACAAACCCCTGAGATAGATACTATTACTCATTCCATAGATGAGGAAACAAATGGAAACTTCTAGATAGGTTAAGTAATAATCAAAGGTCATGCAGCTAATGATTAGCCCAGCTAGATTTCAGACCCAGGGAATCTCAGCTCAGAGCTTTGCTCTCCTAACCTGCTTCTTTATATGAAAAGTTCCCCAACCCTTATGCTCTATAAGTGTAGAGCATAAATTCCAAAAGAAAGATTCAGGTAATATGTTCTGGTGCATTCACAAGAGGGAAGACAACAGTGTCTCAAAGACGCAAGGGAAGACTTTGTAATAGAAAGTGGTTACCTTTCCATGTTGGAAAGTGACATCATTTGAACACTAACTTTTAACCTCAATTAAGCAAAGTCTTATGCTCCCAAAAAGAATTTTATTTTTCTCATTAGTTGACTTGATGAAATTCTTTTAGTACAAAAAAAGTTCTCAATTATTATATTTTTAACTTTGTCAGTTAAAAAATATGGAAATTTATTTCCTCTCTTATTACTTAAGTACCTGCATACAATATTTAATTTCTCCTCTTGCCCCATAAAGCTTAAAATATTTACTGTCTGATCTTTTAAAGGAAAAATTGGCTGACTCCTACAGAATGGAGAACATTGGAGTTGCTATGGAATGTCATGAGAAAGGCTGGCTACACTATAAGGCAGTGAATGGCATGTCTTAGAGCTTAGGAGCTATGACCTTGAACTTCAGATATCCTGATGACCTCTGCAGTTACATCATTTCTGATCAGCTGGTGGGAGAGTACAAGTCCTTCATCAAGGACTACCCAGTGGTGTCTACTGAAGACGCCTTAGATCAGGATGACCGAGAAGCTTGGAAGAAGCAAGTCTTATACAGGTCATAAGGGATCAGCTCACTGCACCAAACCCAAAATGAATTACCAAGATTATAGACAAGGACTCATGCAACTTCCTCTTAAAGTGAATATTTTAAGAATATATAAAGAGATCCCATGAGGGAGTCTTTTTAGGAGTGCAAAGTGACCTAGGCCAAAGGATGGGGTGCCATGTTTTCCACTGTGCTAGGGCAACTGAAGATTCTTTCATTGTCAACTTTGTGGTGAGGGTGTGCACTGGGTCAACCAAGGCTGTGGTGCCTTGCCCATCTGAGTACTTGACCCACTTGACCAAGTATACCCAGCTCTTCAGATGGAGGAGAAGATGGACAACAAAGCTCAATTTGCCGGCAACAAATTCAGAAAGCTTCCAGTCAGCAAGCTCTGCTGCTCAAACACTGGTCAGCAGGGGGGACCTCTGCTTCTGTTCTAATCACAGGTGCTCAAGGCTTCAGCCGCTGCCACCTTGAAGGGGCCTTTCCTTGTCGTGTCTCTGTGATTCTCTGCCTTCTTAGTACTGTTGCATTAAATGCCAGCCTTTCAATACATGCTACTACCTGAATAAACCTTGAAAACATTATCCTAAGTAAATGAAGCCAGACACAAAAGGACAAATATTGTACGATTCTACTTTCATAAAATTTCTAGAATAGGCAAATTCATAGAAAGTAGAATAGCACTTACAGAGAAAGGTTGTGAAAGGGGAAGTGTTTGCTTAATGGGTACAGAGTTTCTGTTTGGGTGATGAAAAGTTCTGGAGCTGGGTGGTGGTGATGGCTGTACAACATTATGAATGTGTTTAATACCACTGAACTGTACACTTAAAAATGGTTAAGATGGTGTCTTAGTTCGTTTTTTGTGCTGCTCAAACCGAATACCACAGACTGGGTAATTTATAAAGAACAAATTTGTTTCTCACAGTTCTGGAAGCTGAGAAGTCCCAGATCAAGACACAGGCTGGGGTAGGACTAGGTCTCTTTGCTTCCAGGATGGTGCCTTGAACACTGTGTCCTCCAGAAGGGAAGAATACTGTGTCCTCACATAGCGGAAGACAGTAAACCCACTCCTGAAGCACCCCCTCCCTCCTTTTTTTTATAGACAGTGTCACTCTCTGTCATCCAGACTGGTGCAGTGGCACAATCATAGCTCATTGCAGCCTTGAATTCCTGAGCTCGAGACAGCTCCTGCCTCAGTCTTCAGAGTAGCCAAAAGTCCTTTTTAGAGTGGCATTAATCTATTCATGATGGCAGAGTCCTTAGACCTAAACACCTTCCATTAGGCCCCACTGCCCAACACTGTTGCATTGGGCACCAAGTTTCATCGGGCACTAAGCTTCCAATACGTACATGAGCAACAATTGAAGGGGAAGAAAGCATCCAAGCATAGCAGATGGTAAATTTCATGTTATGTGTATTTTACCACAATAAAATATTAGGGAGGGGAACCTCTTAAAACAAAGCAAAAACCCTTTACCACTGTTGGAAACCCTAGCTTTAGTCATGTGACCAATCCCAAATCATCCTTTTCCTCGCTTTTCTCCTGACCATGTGTCTGTGGGACCATATACTTACAGTGTGTTCCTGAGGTGTCAGCAGGCAGAAACCCCAGTGGTTTTAATGTGCAAATCAAAAAAAAGCATTCGGTATCCTCCTAAAAATGTGAAGGAAGAACCATCTGCAAACCCATGAATTGTACTTTAGTTTAATCTTCTATTCTCAAGACTAACCAACTGTTTAAGTTGGGTCCAGACTCTTAATTAAAGTTGTCAGTTGTCAGTTCCTGAAAGTTCATTCTGAGCCGACTCTCTCATGAGAAACCACAGACATGGGAAATACTAACATAGCTAGGAGATCCCAACACTGGACAGTACCTTACCTATAAACCAATGGGCTTGGTGTATATATCAAAACATCAGTGTACTCTGTAAATATATACAATTATGGATTGCCAATTAAAAATAATAACCAAAAAAAAATAAATTAATTAAACAATTGGGCTTGGATCAAGAGGCTAAACAGAAATGTGGTCTTCAGATTTGCTGATTACTTTTCACTAAAATAGAGTCAACTATGCATAGTTTTGTTTTTCAACATACTTTTTAATTTATTATCTTAGTTTATTGTATATACTCTGCTAGGAGATACTCTAATGTTTGCAGTGGGAAAAAAGTTGAAAATCTAAAATGTAGGCCTTTAAAGTCAACCTCTATCCTCATGATGACCGAGAATATTGTAGCAGGGTCAGATGGATAGTTGGTGTTACTATACGGGGGTGCCAAAAAAAGTGTGTACACACTTTAAGTGATGTTATTGGTGTATTACTTTTCGAAGTTGAATTAAATTACGATAACAACATGTAGTATGACAATTTTTCAACCATGCTTCTGCCATTTACTTTGACTGTTCTGCCTGTCACATGGTGACGCTAACATCCATTTGATTCATGCCATCTCTAGAGTGAATGTCATGCTTACACTGTGTATACATTTTTTTGGCAACCCTGTATTATGTCTTGCCTTATAGCATTCTTGGTAGTGTGCAAAGTTTATTCCCATGTATTTTCTCATTTGGATGGTCTAAGTATTTACGATTCTATGATTTTGGCCCTATGTGAATTATCTTTAGCAAGTGTTACTCCCCTAACTATCTTCTCCTATCACTCAACCAAGCAGGTATTAACAGTCCCCTATCACAAAGAATGTAAGCTTGTTTTAAAAACATTTGGGGCATATCTAATTAGAACAAAAACGAATCACTTGTCAATTCATGTGATTTATTCTAGAGCCAGACATCTGTAGCCCAAGTTTCTTTGAAGGATGGTCTGCCCCATCCTGTGAACAACTGAGAGGTGGTGAGGTGTCTTGTACAGATATAAATATTATGCGGGAACACGGCCCATAAACTGCAGTGGAGAGTCAAAGAAAAGACCCATTTAATAGTTGGAGTTTGATTTGATTCACTGAGAGCCCCAGTTGGGCAAGACACTGTGTGAGTCAGGATGAATGAATGAGACAGGGCTCTACCCTGTTTTAACACAGGTGTTGCTATTATTTAGGTATGTTCAGGCCATCATGATGGTCAGGAGACGACTGCCATTAAAAAGACAGTATGTTATAGTCACATCATGGGGCTCCACATGAGAAAGCCCTGGGGTTGATCTCTTGAGCTATATTCTTCCTTCACTGGAGGGAATGGGCAAGGCAGAGTCAGCGGGGTTTAGGATTCATTCATTTGAATAATTTTGGCAGTCTCTGGGGCATAGGAGCTAACCCTAGTTGCCTGGTGCCTGTCCCAGGGTAATTGGAGCAGGAGAATATTGGCCCTGAGTGTGACAGCCCAATAAACAAGGGGGCAGGGGAGCGGGGTGTCGACACTGGCTGGCTTGGTAGGTTTGTATTTGACAGGCACATTCCCAGGCAAGTTGTTTGCTATCTCTGGGATCTGGCTAACCCTGGGAGGGGCAGTCCCTCCAGGGTTATCAGAGCCCCAGACATCAAAGCATCAGAATATAGGAAATAAAAGACGTGGTTCATACACACCCTGCTGGCCTTACTTTAGTGAAGCCAGCAACCGAGGAAGCCGAACCTGGGACACAAACTCCCATGTCCTGGTCTCTTCAGCTGTTAAGAGGATAAGTTCAGATTGTACACATGACAAGATTTCTTTAAAGCCTCCCAGCTGTGATTCTGTGAAGTAATTAAATATGAGAAGAAGGTGACAAATGCTGTAACAGAATTGAGTGCTCTGGGAAAAGAAGGAGAAGGTGGCTGAGAAGTTGGGATGGTCCTGAAGGGAGACACAGATGTTGGCTTAGGGGTTCCTACGGAAAAGTGATGCAGATGGGCTGGCTGGTAAAGATAGGGGTGGAAAGTGGGAGGATTCATCTTCTGAGAGGCACCAGGCAAAAAACAAGAATTCGAACAGATTCTCAACTGAAGGCAACTTTGTCCCCATACTCTGGGGAACAGTTGGCGATATCGCCGGACA
The DNA here is from genome assembly GCA_963574415.1 of Tarsius wallacei. Taxonomy (NCBI): domain Eukaryota; kingdom Metazoa; phylum Chordata; class Mammalia; order Primates; family Tarsiidae; genus Tarsius; species Tarsius wallacei. The sequence continues at coordinate 15,424 of CAUYQG010140276.1, forward strand.
TTTTTGGTTGTCACAGCTTGGGGGGTGGAAGGAGGACTGCTGCTGGCATCCAGTGAGTAGAAAGGGATGCTGCCAAACAGCCTGCAGTGCACAGATGGCCGCCCCCCTCCCAACCCACCAACACAGAGATACCCTGACCAAAATGTCAACAGAGCCCAGGTTGGGATGCTCTGAGTTCAAGAAAGTATGGTTATGAAAAAGTGCATGGATTTGTAGTACCTCAAGTCAGCAGGACTCGATGTTGTCCAGGACCCGGCCTAGGTGAGGAAGAGAAAAACTGGGAACCACTTGTTGCAAGGCAGTGGGTCTTCTCTGAACCTGGCAGTCAGGGATTAGGGATAGGGGAGGTGGAGAGAGGAGATATTGGGCAAAGGGGACAAAGTTTCAGTCAGGATGAATAAGTTCTGGAGAGTTATCGCACAGCATGATTACTATAGTTAGTAACAATGTATCACATTCTTGAAAATTGCTAAGATAGTAGATTTTGTATGTTTTCACCACACCCATGCTAAGTATGTAGGGTGATGGATAAGTTATGATTTAATCATTTCACAATGTATATATACCAATATATAAAAACATCATGTTGTACATTGTAAATGTATACAATTTCTATTTGTCACTTATACTTTAATAATGCTGATGAGAGGTTTTGGACTTGGCAGGGAAAAAAAGGAAGGATTAATTGCTTCTGTTGTCTCTTGAGCTATGCTCCATGAGGGTAGGGACTGTATATGCCTAGCTTGGCCAAAGCCCAAGGTATAATATTACTCAATAAATTTCTGTTGAATGAATAAGAAAAAAATTAATTAGCTATAGTGCTGTCATCATCCAGAGCCTTTTTAGATTTCATGAAGGGAAGAAACTGGGTTTGTTGAGGTTTGCTTTTTGTATAAGCAGAGTTTGGGGCTTTTATAAAGTCAAATCTGTCTACATTTTCTCATATGACTTCTTCTTATCCTTCTGAATTTAAAAAGCCCCTCACATGAGCTTCTCAGCCTTCACCAAAGATCTGATAAATATTCTCTTCCATTTTCTCACCAGTTTCTTATGGTTTGCCTTCTTTAAATATTTAACTGTTTAATTCTGTCTTTCCCAGAGGGTGGTGCAAGTGCTCCTAGTGTTCTTTGTGATAATGTAAGATGGTTTTAGGAATTCCACTGATAAATATTATTGTGTTAATGGCTTTGTGGTTTTTTAAAAAATAAATATGTAATCGGGATATCAAATCCATATTTCACAGATGGTATTGCTTAGGGTAAGGGAAAGTTTTTAAAGCTGAGTCAATTTTAAAATTTAAGTGGATAATGGTGTGTGGGAGTGAGAAATATGACAAACTGGCAATACAGAGCTGAGAATTACTACAGTTTGGGCAACACTGGTTAAATCCATGTGAAATTTGTTTTCTTGTTTGGAGTAGGGTAACACTGAACTGTTTTTCCTCCAACTCACCCCCAGATTGTTAACCTATGGCTCCAAAGCATTTATGAAATTTCTCTTTGATAGTGATTTTTAAAAACCATACATCAGTTCTTATATACAACATTTCTGGACAATCTCTTTTGTTCTATTAACCTTTCATTAGTCTTGAGCTATTAATCTGCTTTAAATTACTATGCTTGACTTAATCCCTGGCCCAGTGGATCTTCCCACCCTCCCCCCCCACACACACACATACAAGGAGGGCTGATTTTGAGGAATGGGGTCTGGATGGGGGCATGTGAGAAGACAGTGACACATGGGACACAGCATGCCCAGCAATGCCCTTGAGGCTTGGTGGACGTCAGTTATGGGGTGAAGCTGGCTGGACATTCCTAGACCCCAACTTGGAAGTACGAGAGCTCTGCTATCCCAGAGGCAAATGGGAAGGAACAAAAAAATAAATATTAGGCATTAACTTAAAATGAGAAGAACCAATGATACGCTGTGTAATTAAGAACTAGACTTGTAGTGATGAAACTTGGGTCCCACAGGGAGACCTAGGATGAGACACTGGGTAAATGACAACACTCTTCCTGCTGTCTGGTCATCTGGCCGTGTGGCAGGAGAATATTGGCTTTTGATAAATAATGTTGAAAAGACATTTTAATCCACCAGGAAGAGACATGTACACATAGACATATACTCACAAATACACATACAATGGTATATAAAGTATGATAATCTAAGGAAATCAGATGGAAAAATCCAGACTTAAAACCAGTATGGGGACAGGCATTAACTTCCCCTGAAGAGTTATCATTTAATGACAAGTTTCATTCCAATACACAGCTTCCCCCAAGGACTTTGTTTCTTTGGGGTGCACCAACACTTTGACTGAAAGGATTAATAGAACTTTAAGCATTGAGAATGTACTCAGTACCTCCCCAAATCACATTTAGGGTACACATAACCTATACATTTTAAATTAATTTTTATTCACAAAAATAATGAGTCTCGTATACAACTTTTCTAAAACACCCATGACAAAAAGTGGGGTACCGTCTTCTAGTCTCGTGTGACAGCGAAGCAGGATGAAACTATGTGGCCAGACAGAATGTTTTATGATAGCTGAATAGACAGTGGGGCTGGAGTGGGACTTAGAATGCTTTTACTTCAAAAGCCTACTCTCCAAAGAAAGGAGCAAAGGCCCCCATGACTCACCTGCTCCTTCCCCATTTCCTGGCAAAGTGATACCACTTAATATTTCTTCTGTCACCAGAAAGCCAGTCGTTGCCACATTTAGTTGGAGGCACTGTTGAGTTAATCTTGCTTTCTCTGTTGAACTTCTTGTGTCTCAAGGTTGGAGAGAACGTGAAGAACAACATCTCACTGCATGTGAATGAAAGCAAGAGAAAACAGCCAGCAGGTGCTGAGCCATGCTAAAGCAGATGCTGAGTCATGCTGAATCATGCTATCCTGTGTGATGAATCTTAAGGGGGGTTGTTTCCAGTCTTAAATGGGTGTCTCAAGTAAGAACTTGGGTGCTAATTGAAACAATGTTCAAGTGGGGAGCAGGGGAAGATCTTGGAGGTCTACTTCCCCGTAAGACGCTTGGGTTACAGCTGGGACCAGGACATTGCCCATTCTGGAGAGTCCAGAGTGAGAGCTCTTCCTCCCTCTGTAGTTCTCCAGGTGGGCTGTGGGATCTCCTGGCAATTGAAGAGGGCTTTGCAAAGATGAGCTGGGTTTATAAATAATGCATTTCCTTTGTCTTGCAGGAATTCTGGAGGCAGAGGTACAATCAGATCAGCTGTGAACAGCTTACATAGCAAATCTAATAGGTTTGTAAATTAGATTTTGTGTTCATTTGTTTTTGCTGTAAGGCAGCTATTAATCTGCTTCTCCTCTTTGCTGGATGTGCCCTTCTTACTTAGCAAATAGATCTGTTTCGTTTCACTTTGGTTTTGCATTTCCCGAATAACTTTTGGGGGAACCTGTCAATGGAAGATCACATGAAATGGCCCAAGGTCTAGAGGATGTAGAGATGGAAGATGCAGATGGATGAGAGTCACTTTCTGGAAAAGAGCCCACCCACTTTATAACGCTTTGGCCACCCATGAACTTACTTATGTATTTGCTTACTTACATATTTGCTGAGCAATGGAGAGCCTGAAGGGAACCAGGACTTTCACCCAATTTCATTGTGCTAGATGGCTTATCCAGGACATTAAGAAGGAAAATAAAGCATTCGGGAGCTTTGCTGAGACTTCTTAAAATATTTAGGGAGTCAAGACAGTAATGTTACTCCTTAGTATTGAATGTACACTCTAATTTCTGAAAGACTTCTATGACTTCATATGATGGTGCATGACTGGGAGGCTTTAGGACAGTCCTTGGCTTGGGGACAGCTTGATGCAGGGGAGCATGCAAATGCTTTGCAAGCCAGCAGACCTAGGCTTGCCATCATTTGTGGCTGCACCGTGCTTCCAAGTCCCCATTCTCCATCAGTGACAAGTGCCCCCATAGCTGTGGCCTGTAGTTTTAGAAGCCTGAGCTTAAGAAGCATTGAAAGTAAGGACCACATTATCTGACATAAGCAAAGGCCACTACTCAAGATGAAGGCCTTGTTTTGCTCTCTAAATATCCTGTTTTGGTCAGTCTGAAAGTGAGCAGTCTTTATTATTTGAAGTCTGTTATTTGCCCTTCCACATTTTTTAGATCTCTTGACCATAAGAGAATTGTCAAGTATGTCTTTTCCTGACCCTGCATGGCTGAGTTGAGAGACTGTCCCCTCTGCCCCTGACATCATTGCTTCTAGATCTCTAATGACCTTTAGCCACCTTGGAGCTGCAAATGAAGCTTATGTTATGCCTGGTGACATGCAAATATAGCAGAAACAAAGCAGAAGGCCATGTATCCCTAAGTCCCTCTCTGTTCTATTGTGAAAATATGCCCCTTTTTGGAGAAAGATGATCCTCTCGTAACTTGGGTTGGTACACTCTCACAGGAATCAAGAAAGAGAAGTGGAAAGAACCATTCTAAGAGCCAGGCAGTCCTGGGCTCAGCCACAATGCTTGCTAGCCAGGCTGGGGCAAGCAATTTCACCCCTCTGAGCCTTGGCTTCCTTATTCAATTAGATTAATTCATGAGTGTCTTCTTTAAAGGGTGTTTCAGGACTGGAACTACCAAATAGAAAGGTCTATCCAGGACCTGATATGTTAGAGGCCCTCAGCTTATACATGATACCATCACTGTAGATGTGTCATGGCATTAGAAGATGGTCACTGAGGCTGAAGTTCAAGAGTTGGGAGGCAAAGCCATTTAAGGCTAAAATGCATCCCTATTTGGGAGACTGGGGACAGGAGGACATAGTCACTGTAAAGGAACATCTCAACTCACCAATCTAGCATGTGCGTACAGCACAGAGCGTGTAAAACTTGCTAACCAAGCTGGTACCTGAGATTATCTGATCCATCCTCTTTATTTTACAGTTAAGAAGGCAGAGGCCAGAGTCCTCAAGTGATTTTCCCAAGTCCCCCAGCTAGATAGTGACAGAGCCAGGGGTAAAGTCCAGTAAGACCACAGCTGACCATATAGGATCTTATCCAAGGTAATGCTAGGAAGTGGGGTCAGAAATGGAATTTTACCACTATCTGTGCCAGCATTTATCTCTGTCCCTTCTCTACCTCTGTCACTTTGTATCCAAGAGAAGCCTGGACATGTTTCCTGGAGGTTTCTGAGCAGGTCTCCTCTGTCAGCATCCATGATAGAATACTTCTGCAGACCCTTCCTTCCTGAGAGAGCCTGTGTCATCCAGGGTGCCCCAGTTTCTGAGGAGTATCACCCTAGACTGAATCTGAATCTGTGTTAACCCATGAGGTGCCAGGACCCAGCCACTGATTCCTAATGAGAACATCAGCTGGCCTCTTTGGACAACGACTCCTCATTACAAACACTAAAGCTTTCTATCATGAGTGACTACTGAGGAGGGCTGCAGTGAATCTTGGGTGTGGAAGCCAAGGTGGTCCTGAGGTTTCTTCTCCTGCCTATGACCTGCACAGAAGTGGGAAGTACCAGAGGGATGCAGTCATACTAGCTCCTACTGGAGCCCCACAAGACTGCAGCCAACAGCACATGCTGGGTGGTCCTTCTAGAATCCTAGAACTTCAGAGATGGATATCTACCTCTTCCACACCCACTTTCTTGTTGTTTTTTCTTAATTTTTTTTTTTTTTAGTGACAAGGTCTTAGATAGGTTGCTCAGGCTGGTATTGAACTCCAGGGCTCTAGCATTCCTCCTAATTTGGCCTCCCAAAGGATTATAAGTGGGAGCCACCACACCAGGCCTATACCCACTTTCTATAAAGAAAGGTAAAGCGATTGACTCATAGTTACACAGCTTATGAACTCTTTCCACTACCCTCTGTTCCTGGTAAGAAAACAGTAAAAATTCTCAAGGATCAGGGCTTCTGTTTCCTCTCATACTCTCCCTGCCTCGCCTGCATGCCAGGAGGAGCCTGGCTACCTTACTCAAAACTCTTTGATTTTCTATCCTCTGCAAAGTTACATATGTTTGAATCCAAGACGAGTGATATCAGCCAGAAGGAGTCAGAAATATCAAGAAACAGAGGTGGGTGGGTAGGGGAAATATATGAGACAACTGTGCCTCTAAGTGAATCCCTTCTCTACCTGCAAAAGTCAAAACAGAGATTTGGATTTGAACCTAGCTAACAGGATTCCATCTTTTAAAAAAAACTTGACTGTTTCGAGATCAATGCAGAGAACATAGACGTTGGGTTTGAACTCTTTAAAGCTTCGGAATTTGGCATCACAAATCCACTTATCATTCTAACCGGGAGAATCTGCTGTCAGCACAGACAAAAAGAACTTTAGATGTGACCCACATGCATCTGCGTGCATCCGGCAGAAAGCAGCCTGGCTCTCACACTGCCTTTAAAGATATCATTGTAACCTAGTTTCTTAGAAACCTACTAGCATACATTTCAAGCCTCTGAATTCAAGCTGGTCCTGTAATGCCTGGTGTTCCTGAGTCAGGTGGATCCCAGCATCGGGATCTGCCAGGCGTACAAAGCCAGCCACCTCCTTCATCCACCCCAAGCTTCCCCAGGATCAATTTCAAACTCAAATTCATCAAATACTTATTTATTGAGCACCTGCTATATTAGACCACTAGAGAATATAAAAATGAGTGAGGGAGATCCCCTGCTTATAGTCTAGGAGGAGAGAAAGATACGGCCCAGATAACTCTGTAACAAGGCCCACGTTTCAAGGGCCATCTCAGAGCAGAGTTACCCCGCAAGACAGTGGTGGAACCACTGGGAAGGAGGAAGAAGCTACAGGCTCCAATCACATAGTTGTGGTACGAGTTTTTGTTTTCTCTTTAAGTCTGTAAGCCCATCATTGGATACTTTGCTCTGATACGTCTGCTCCTTGTGGATTTTCTTATCAATAGCTTGACTAAGAAATATTACTATTCTGTCAGGAAACAGTGGGGAGAGAAAAGTTGTTTTATCACCCCCCTTTCTATCTCCAAGAATGTATGTAGGTTATACCTGAGGGAGAGAGTTTGTGCATTCTAGAAGATAAATAGACTTCCTTCTCTTCTCAGGTAATAACTGCAATTTCACCCTTCTAAAGAAGTTTACATTCAAGCCCGTGCAAAAACAAAACTATCAGGCTTGTCATCGGCATGCTAACACATCGTGTCTACCCTCTCCATTTTTTTTTCCTTCCAGAGCTGAAGTTGTAATAAACGGCTCCTCATCGCCAGCTATTGTTGACAGAAGTAATGAAAGCGTCAAACACAACATCCAGCCAGCCTCGTCCACGTGGAGGCACAACCAGACGCTCTCTCTTAGGATCAGGTACTGGTAATTACTTATAGGACAAGAGGTAGACTTGGCCTTCTTCAGCACATGCCAGCAAATTACCACACTTCATCATCTAAAGAAGTCAGAATAGAAATCAAATGTTTACCTCCTGCTGAGGCAGATTTCATCTGTAAGCGATCAATTGAAAATAGAAACCCCAGTCAAGTGCAGCTGCCCGGCACGTGTGCAGGAAGTCAGGCTGGGAGGTAGCTAGACCATTCTGCTGGGGTCCTGGGTTTGGAGGGAGGGAGGTTCAGGTCAGCAGTGGAGGAGACCTGGGCAATGGAGACCTTTTCTTCCCTGGCGTAAGGAGCCCTTTCTTGTCTGAGTCTGCCTGGCGTCCACATCTGGTTTGTCCTCCAATTTGTCCTCAGAGAACTGCTCTCCCCACAGTCCTTATGGCCTGTGTAGGCTGCCCCTCTCCCACAACATGAAAATGAAAAACTATAACTCTGTGGGCATCGGGAGACCCAGAAACTGACATGACACCTGACCCTGAAGGGAGAGATCTGCTTAGCCAGAGAGCAGTGATATTTTCAGAGCACTTCTGTCATCGTTAGGTGGCGGCAGTGGGAAACCGTGGAGAGGGAATGACAACTTCAGCATTTTGGACACTTAGCTTTGATGTAACCATGATCCGCCTAGCAAATATTGGTCAGCGTAATCCAGCTACTCAGTTCCAGGCACTGAGCTGCAGACCCGTGGTGTTCACATGACTCAGACATGCTAGGCAGGGAAGCCCAGACATAAGCAAAGACCGAACAGTGCAGCGTGGTATCTACATTAAGTGGCATTGCATCTTACAAGTACATGGAAATAAAGAGGCCATACTAAGGAGAGAGTCATTCATTTTGTAAGAGGACTGGTCAGGGAAGGCTGACCAAGAACACTGGGTTTTGGATGACAGTTAGGCATTTGCCAGGCACACCGAGGTGCATTGTGCACGCACAGAATCAGATCTGGTGTTTGTGCACAGTGCAGCAGAAACACGAAGCAGAAGGTGGGGAATGGGGGGGATGAGGTTGGAGTGGTAGCCAGGGCCAGATGGGGAGACCATATCATGGAGTGGGAGAGGAGAACGGCTACCAGAAGTGTCACCGCACAGAGCAGGGAGCTTCCCCCTCTAGTAGGCTAACACAATGGACATGCGCCCTCCCCTAGCTCTTGAGACTTCATCTAGGACATGCACAGGTGTGAGGAATAGAAAGGCATGAGATCTGGAGACCTGGCAGCTGAGAACCACCCAAAGGAGCTGCCTCTGGACTCCACCATGCTGCCACCCTCCACTCCTTACTCAGGGCCTCATTGGAGGCCTCCTGGTGGGCTCTCTGTCCCCTCATGTGGCCCTAACAGCTGCCCTCTCTGATCAGGGGCACCGTGGAGTCGGTGAGACCCCCCTGCATTAGTTCCCTAAGGCTGCTGTACCAAATTAACACCAACTTGATGGCCTAAATCAACAAATTTATTCTTGCGCAGTTCCAGAGTCCAGAATTCTGAGCACTCCCTTGAAGGTTCCTGGGGAGAACCCGTCCTCTTGCCTCTTCCATCTTCAAGTGGCTACAGGCATTCCTTGTGGCCACAGCACTCCGATCAATGCTCTGTCTTCGCATGGCCTGCTCCTCTGTGCCTGTGTATGAAGAAGGACCAAAAAAATACCACAATTATTTTTCAGGATGGCGGGCCCCTTGTAGTACAGGTTGCTCCCACTAGGTAAGTGTTCTAGGTACCCATCGGCATCAGTATACCAGCTAGCATTGTTGTGAGAGGCTGCATTCGGCTTCAGTGAATTTTTTTTTTAGATTCTTTCAATGCATTTGCCCATTTCTTGATGAGTGATTTACAAGTGCACCTAAGTGTTCAGTAGTTTTTTGACCAAAAACGGCATGGCCCTGTATCCCACCCTCCTTATCACCCAATCTCACCTTGAGTGACTTTTTTGTTTGTTTGTTTCCCCGGATATAAAAAGTCCTCAAAGGGAGACATTTTGCCGATGTGGAAGAGGTGAAACAAAAAAACAGCAGAAGTCCTAAAAGGCATCAAAAGGACGAGTTCGAAAACTGTTTTGAGTGGTGGATAAAGTGTCTTGATAAGTGAAGTTAAACTGAAGTTTAAACATGTAAGAAAAAATACACCAATTAATATAAATCAATTAAGGGTTTTGGGGGGCCCCCCTCATATTATCCTATCTGTCTCTCATAAGGATACTTGTCATTGAATTTAATGCTCACCTGGGTAGCTGAGGATGAATCCTCTCCAGATTAATTTAATTACATCTGCAAAGGTGCTTGTTCCAAATAAGGTCATATTCGCAGGTTCCAGGGTTAGGAACTAGACATATATTTCAGGGGGCCACTGTTCACCCCACTACACCACCTGTGGATGGAATCTTCCTGCCAGCACAGGCCCACACACAATCCCCCCTAGCGTTTTCTCTCCCATTTGAAGTCCAGACTGTGGCCCTTGCAAGGAGCCTGTAAACAATCATCTCGGCAGGAACAACATGCCTTCACCCAGAGGGAAAAAGAATTTCCTCAACTTCAGTCAATTAATCACCAGAATTATTCATAATAAAAGATTCTGCAAGTGATTTGAAATGATGCTTAATAATTGATGGTAATTCCTCATAATTAGCTAGAAATTAATTCACTCACAGAGGTGTTTATTTATGGGCTTTCTAGGGGCTCCCTTTGCTTTTAAATACTTTTGGGTAAGTAATTGCAAGGGTTTTCGCAATTTCCAAACCATATCAGATTGTCAAGTCATATAATCCTTGTTAAAGCACAGTAAATAAAAACAATGCATCTGTTTTCCATCAAGAGATACGAGTTATTCAGCAAGGGTGGTTCCCCTGTGTGATATAGTAAGAGATGCTGGTCATTAATAAGGAAAGACAAATGGAAGGAAAGCATCATACTTACTGAGTGTTCTAGCTGCCCCCAGCTGCAGCTGCAGCAGAGGCCCTGGAACCTGGACACACATTAAGAGTCCCGGGGTGGGGGGGGTTGCTTTGGAAGGCGTGCTGAGACCTGGGCCACTCTCTGAATCAGGATTTCTCAGGCATCAGCCCAGAGCTTCCAAATTCTTCAAAAGTTCCCCTAGTGATTGAATGTGCAGCCCGCTGGGATATATACCAAGGGTTGTGAACGTCTCAAATCCGTCAGGCTCTCAGGCCTCGGTGTTACCATCTGTGCAATGGCACGGCCATCCTGCAGAGTCTCACATTTGCAAAGGAAATGAAAATTCTGCATCTCCCAGACTCTGGAGACAAAGACCATCCACCATCTTTGTAGCTGTTCTAAACACAATGTTAATTTCATTTGCTGCCAAAAATGAAATAAACGTTGGGTAATATAGGTACCCAGTTTCTTTCTCTTTATGACTTGAATCATTTCTAAAAATCACTTGGGTCATTTGGACAATTCTTCAAGTAAAACCCCCAGCTAGGATCCTCAGGCTCCTGGAGGCTGTGTGTTTTAAGGAAAACTATTTTGGCAAGTCCAAGAGGACACTCATTCCCTTCCTGACCCCACCTCATCTCTTCTGTATGCTTTGCTAGATGATTCGAGAACTTTCCCTCTAAATCCAAGCTACCCTAGGGCCTAGAGAGTATCCAAATATTGACCAGGGAGGTGTCAATATTTACAAGCCCCTCCCCCCCGCCCACACACACACACTAGACAGCAACTAAGGGAACAGCAGGGGGACACACTCCACAAAGCGGGCCAGCTCCCAGGATGGCAGGCATCCTCTCAGTGTCTCAGAGGTAGAAGTGTAGAGATATACCTCACAGGATTCCATTCACCCCTGAGCCGCTCCTTTGCCCAGAAAAACCTTCCTGATGGTTCAGAGCTGATGGGTCAGTGAGGAATGAGGCAGATGTATCATCCTGGCTTCTGTTCCTAGTGCAGGACTCCCAGTCAGAAAATGACCCGAATCTCTCTAAGAGATGGGGATGTGATGTAGGGTGACCAGATATCTGAATTTGACCAAGACCGAGGGTTCTTCAGGGATGTGGAATTCTTAGTGCTTAAACCAGGCCATTCTGAGTAAACCAGGACAGTGGGTTACCCTTCCTTCTAAGGCCTGTGAGGAGTTCACCTCCAATCCTAATAATATCTCAGAGCAGTTTTCTCCTCTCGTAGGAAGAGGGCATAACCATGACAACTCCCACATTGGTCACCGCCAGAGTTGCCTTTGCACCACTTCTGGCCACCCTTGTCTGGATCCCTCTCTCAAGGGCATCCAAACTCAGCGTGTTCCACATGAGTTTGGAGGCTACAGCCACTCTGCAGGGTGACACAGGTTGGGAAAAGCTGGGTCGGCAAGGAGTTGCCAACAACACAGAGACCTTCCTCATGCATGTCTGGTTTTCACAGGAAGCAAATTTTAAAGTTCTTGGATGCCGAAAAGGATATTTCCGTTCTCAAGGGGACCCTGAAGCCCGGAGACATTATTCATTACATCTTTGATAGAGACAGCACGATGAATGTGTCCCAGAACCTCTATGAGCTCCTCCCCAGAACCTCACCGCTGAAGAACAAGCATTTCCGGACTTGCGCCATCGTGGGCAACTCGGGTGTCCTGCTGAACAGCGGCTGTGGGCAGGAGATCGACTCACACAGCTTTGTCATCAGGTAACCAACTGAAGCCGGTGCTCTGGGCCCAAAGCAACCAGCAGACCATGTATAAGCTGAGCATTGCCAGTGTTCCCAGGAGACCAAAACAAGATGCATTGGTCGAGTTAGCCACTGTCCCCAGCCATGACTGCTCATCAGAATCACTTGGGGATCCTTGTCCCCAGTGTCTAGAATGTACCTTAAGTCAATTAAAACAATGAAGAAGAGGAGAAGAGGGGAGCGTAGCAGGGATGTGAACCACCCCAGGAGCCCAGGGGATTCTGATGTACAGCCAAGGTTGAGAATCACTGACCCGTGACAGAGGTGAGCAAATGATGGTCTATGGCCTGCTTCTTTAAATAAAGTTTGGTGGGAACACAGCCATGCCACTCATACCATCAATGGCTGCTCGTTCAATATAAGGCAGAGCGGATCATTGAGCAGTTAGGTCTGCAGAGCCAAAATTTTTTTATCTGGCCCTTTACTGAAAAAGTTTGCCAACCCCCTAGAGGTAGAACCTGGTACAAAAGGTTGGTCACAAAATCTCTTGGGCTGGCCGGCAGTTGGTCCAAGTGTCACAGAAGGCAGTGCTCTGTAAGTAACTGTGTTATTCTGTTGGCAAAACCTGGGAAGTGAGGGGGTAACGGAGAAATTTGGATTTTGTACCCAGCCCACCATTTTCTCTAAAACATCGGCTCTCACTTTTCAGGCGCCTGGGACATTTGGACATGGTTACCCATGGCCCTGATACCTGACCCTCAACCCATAAAGACTCGGAAACAAGGCATTGCTGTCCCCTGGTCAAAAGTAGGGTACACAGAGCCTCAGGTTTCATTCTGAGTGCCACCCCAGCCCTGGTGGACCTGCATATCAAGTCTCATGTTTCTATGGGAACTGTCCCAATGCAAAAAGAGCCTTGTCCTGGGACTTTGGGGAGCAACCAAAGAGTCCCTTATCACAGAGTTCCCTGAACCTCAAGACATGGGAAGAAATGGTGTCCTTCCTCCTGCCTCTCTCGGGATTGAAGAGCCCCGGTGGCCCAGCAGCCAAGGTCATTTAGCTTTGTTATCCTCTGCCAGTTCTGTTTGAGCCTGGCATATCCCATGGCTCAGTCTGTTTTCGAAGCCCTCCAGTCTAAAGATTAGCAGAGGGAGCTTGAGGGGACGGGAGAGGGAAAAAAGAAGTATGGTAGGTTTGTCTGATTGGAAACCAGAGAAGGAGTGAGGGTTGGGCAGGGTGTGTATTAAAGGTGAGGGTATGGAGGCCAAGGTCTCCTCCCAGGGGGGTCAGATCACCTCCAGGGGTGCTGGGCAGTGTCCAGGAAGACCTTTCTGACCTAGGGTCACACATGCAAGCTATGCCTCTTTCTTTGTCACAAGTCATAAGTTTCTAAAGAGAGCTTCCCATACCCCCAAGGGGCCCTGCCCCAGGAATTTCAAGAGGCAGTCATAGATTTTGGCCAACAGTTTCCTTTCTGGCCACTTTATTTCCTTTTTTTCTCTTTATTTTAAAGATGTGGGGTACAAGTGAGGATTAGGTACATAAGTGGTCTGTGTACAGGTGAAGTTTAGGCCTCCCACTGGTCCTCACTTCCCCTGGTTTAAGATCAGGTACGCTTAGTGATGTTATGTACACCCCCCTTCCCCTGGCAGTGTCCCACTAAAACAACTGCCAATCCCTCTCTTGTAGTATTGTGATTAATGTTCAGGACCCACCTATAAGTGAGAACATGTTGTATTCAGTTCTGTGTTTCTGTGACAGATCACTGAGTATGAGTGGTGTCCAGGGCCCAACCTTGGCTCTGCTACCCATTTGTCATGTGGCTTGGAGCATGTCATTCCCCCTTTTTGGGCCTCAGTTTCGTCATCTGTAAAATGGGCAGGGTGAACTGGCTGGCTTTGAGGTTCTTTCATCATGAATATTGTCTGTGCACTAGCCCAGTGCCTCTCAAAGCTTAACGTGTACACAAGTCACCTGGGCTTATTAAAGAACAGTATCATCAGGTCTGAGGTGGGGCCAGGGACTCTGCATTTCTAAGAAACACCCAGAGGATGCCTCTGTTGCTGGTGTGTGGACTTCCCTTAGAGAAGCATGGCTGTAGTGTTCTGTCCTCACTCCTGGGAGTCATGTCCACACCATTCCACACATACTTGGAAAATAGGAACCTGACATGCCAAGGAGAGCTACTCCAAAAAAATACAGTGGTCCTTCGTCCCTTGGGCCTGTGCACGTGACTCTCAACGTTCTGCTTCTCTCTGGGATTGACATGAGGGGGTGTTTTAGGACAAGCTTATGCAGTCCCTCTGTGGACAGGCCTCACATTTGATGCCAGAGACACAGCGACCCATGGCAGCTCTGGCTCCTTCACCCCACCAGGGCCACTCCCCTGGGTTCTTCCCATCAAAGGGCTCATTCTGTGCCCTCCACTTGGAGATATCCTATAGGCCAAAACCCCACACACAGAGTAGAGAGAGATGATATTCTGAGTCTCGGGTGAGACGGCGCCTGTGAATGTGCCCAAAACAGGGTCTCCCATACAGCAGGGCACGCTGTATGCTCTTTGTGCTCTCTGCGTCTCCGCTCCACCCACCTCACCCCTAGAAGATGAGTAGCTCCAAAGCATGGTGTCTGTGTCCATCTCTGGATCTGCGGTCCAAGGCTGGGCCCAGCACGGAGAAGGGGCTCCGTGTGGCTCAACTGGGATGACAGAAGCTGTGAAGCTCCTGATGGAGATGTCTCTGTCCCTGTCAGTTCAAGTCTTCAGTCAGTTCACCCTGCCTCCTCTCGTGCAAAACACAGAGACACGCGAGACCTCACCCCTTCTCAGAAAACCCTGTATGGGGAACATGAGTCTGTGAGTCCTGGTGGGGCCCACTGCACACAGTGAGAACACAGCGAGCTTGCCAAGGTTCAGGGAAGGCCTCTTGAAGAAGTGGTGCTGGAGTGTGTCTTGATTTTGACCAATGAACATGGTGAGGAGGAGGAAACAGCGTGAAGAAAGGCACGGGAGCCAGAAGGCAAAGTCACGGATCAGGGAGGCCACTGCTGTAGCAAGCAAGGCTGCACAGGGCGGGAGGGCTCCTGGGGATGGAGACTGGGGATGGGAATGGGGGATGGGCAGGGGGTTGGGGGATGGAGGTTGGGCAGGGGCTGTGGGGGGCTGAGGGCTTGTCCCAAGAGAGCCCCGTGAGCCTGCAGCACCAGGCTGCAGAGACTGGTCCTATCTGTGATCATGTGTGCAGAGTAAGCTCCCAGATGTTTGAGGGTCAAAACCTCATTGTGTACACACACACACACACACACACACACACACACACACCCCTTCTATAGAGAGAATCTGATGAACAAATGTCTTTTCATAGATAAATCATCATCAACATCATTGTCCTCGTCCCCTAACATTTATTGGGCACTCAGCATGGGCCAGGTGTGATTCAACGCACTTCTCATTTATTAATTCACTTAATTCTCACAACTCCCCTGTAAGAAAGGTTCTATTTTTATTCCAGCTTTACAATGGGGAAATTGAAGTACAGAGAGCCAAAAGTCACACAACTAGCAGGGGCCAGCGCCAGGCGGTTCACTGAGCAGTCTGCTTAGAGCCCACACATGCCGCCTCCTGCCCTGCAAGGTACTCTGCTTTAGGTACCTGTGGAGATAGTGTTTTCTGGAAGGGAGTGAGTCCTTTCCTGCCCAGAGTCCATCCCCTCCAGGTAATGCAGCCCAACCACAGGCCACCCCGAATTCGCTCTGGGAGGCCTGGCCTCCAGGCAAAAGAGAGCCTAGCTCAGGCTGAACCCCTTCCTGAGCCCCCTTCACCCCTAAATGAAGCAATTCACAACCAGTGGGGAAGGAGGATGTCTAGAGTTCGCTCAGGGCAGAGCTGCACTTCCCTGTTCCCAGCATCCTCACTGAGACAGGGTCACGAGAAAAGCCTGGACTTCACAACCCTCCCTGCCTCCCTCTTGTGCCTCCGAGGTTAAGGCATGAGGCCCCGCTGTGAGCGGGGTTCTGTGTTGAATGAGGGCCAGGGTCTGCCCCCCAGGGACTGCACAGCCCACAGCATCTTCCAATAGGTGGCATCCCAGACTGGCAGACATGGGAGTCGGGCGTGTGCTCCCTGCCTCATCTTCCCCAGCCACCCTGCGGGCCTACCAAGGCCTGGCTCTGCACCTGCTTTGTTCTTTGCCTCTCCCACAGTCCCTCCTGCCCATGGTGGGCCCCAGCATGTCTGAACTGCAGGGTCCACCTGGCCCTACTCTCAGGACCAGGAGGTTGTCCTAAAGAGGCCCCAGGCCTGCAGAAAGGCCTTGGAAGCCTGGCTAAGCCAGGTTTCTGGGCAGCAGGGGTCACTGAGACCTGAGTAGCTCCAGACTATCTGCTGTGCTGGCAGAGACACCCCAATCTCTGAGGAGTATAGCAGGGACCCCCACAAGGGAATTGTCCTGAGGCAATTCCATTCCCTTACAATGTTTAGCCACAGAGATCACAGGGCCTGGGCATGGGACTGGGGAGAGTGAATATTTTGGGGGGTTCGGTCTGAAATAGCAAACAGGCTTTTTGAGTCAGATACACATGAGCTTGAGTCCTGATGGTTATCTTACCAGTTCCGGGACTTCGGGAAAGTTCATTCTCACACTCTGGGCCTCAGTTTCCTCATTCATAAGATGAGGGTGATTAACACTGGGTCACAATAAAATGAGCTGGCCTGTGTTAAAGGACCAGTCAAATGGCTGGCACACACCAGGGGCTCAATGAATGTCCGTTTTTCTTTCTCATTAGCCTACTTTTTCTCCCCAGTTGTTGAAGAAGGAAAGTCCTTTAAAGGGAGGGTAAGCAGGGTCTGTCTAGATTTCATGGTTTGGTGGTGGCATGTGTCCTGGGCTTCATATCTCCAGCTCCTGTTTTATACATGCTTATTCTGATTTCTCTGACTTATTTCCATTGGTCCAAGGGCTTTTCCACCATCAAATCCTCCATGCCAGACAACAACTAGGCCTCCCCAGGAGCCCCCCTCTGCTGCCATACCAGTCCTAGACACAGGCAGGTATGTACGCCCAGACCAGATTGCTCACAAGGAAGTCCTCAGGTTTAATAGCAGAGGCTGCCCACCTAAGCAACCTGACTGGTTCAGCAAGAGATTGCAATGGCCTGTTAGTTTTCCTTCGATTCCCAACTTCATCCCCTCCAATTTATCCTACGACTTCATCTTATTGTTGTCTAACTTTTGCCTAAAATGCAAATCTGTTCACGTCACTCTCCTGCTCAAGAACCTTCGGTGGCTCCCCGTTGTTCTCAGAACCAAGTCCGTGACACACAGGCCTTTTGATATCACACTCTGCTTGCTTCCCCAGTCCCATCTTCTCCATGCAATATGCCCCGGTCAGATCAAATCACTTGCCTTCCCCTAAACACCCATTCTGTGTCACACCTCTTCTGCCCTTGGATACATTTCTTGTGCCTGAAATGTCATAGCATGATGATTCCTAAACTACTTGGTTACAATACTGCCTGAAGAGGAAGAACTTGCAAAATAAATAGCAGTTCTTAGGCTCACCTGCTGAATCTGAACCTCCAGGTGAGGGACCTATGGGATCTGCATTTTTAACAAGTGCCTGAGGTGACTCTTCTGATTTGGCAAACTGGGAAGCACTCTCTTCCTGTACCTTGTCCACTAATGGACTTCTGCTTACCCATCCTTCTAGGCTTCCCTATGTGGTCGCCACCTCGGGGAAGACCACCTGCTAGTCCTTCTTCCCACAAGAATGATGACAATAGCCAACATTCATCAAGTTCTTATCATGGACCCGCAGTGTTCTAGGTCCTGGGTGTGTGGTGGCTCCTTTAGTCCTTGGGAGGGGTGCTGTTGCGATCTCTATCATAGCTAAAGCCATGGAGGCTCTCAGGAAGCACAGAGAGTTTGAGTTAGTTGTCCAGAATCACACAGGTAGAAAGTGTCAGAGCTGAATTTTGAACCTGGGAGTCTGCTTCAGAGCCCTCACTCTGTCACATAAGGGGCCAGGTCACTGTTGCCAAGAGCATTGTCATCTTAGCAGCTGAGGATTGGATTATTTTCCTCCTCTCCTACATGCTGAACTCCAGGAGGCAGGCATTCACATCTCTAGGGGCCTAGCAAAGTTCCAGGCGGGTGTTGGAAGCTCAGTAAACATTTACAGAAGGAGGAAGAGGAGGAGAAATGACAGGAGAGGCCACTGTGTGTGGAGAAATGCCCTGGATCTTTGTTTGGGATGAGGAGGAAGTAAGGAGAGACAAAAGGTGGAATCAAGTTATATATAAGAATGGGTCTCAGGGCTGGGTGCAGTGACTCACAACTGTAATCCCAGCACTTCAGGAGGCCAGGTTGGGAGGATTGCTTGAGCCCAGGAGTTTGAGACGAGCCTGGGCAACACAGCAAGACCCTACCACCACAAAAAAGAAAAATTGAAAAATTAGTGTGGCATGGTGGCATGCGCCTATAGTCCCAAGTATTTGGGAGAATGAGGCAGGAGGCTTGCCTGAGCCCAGGAGTTTGAGGCTGCAGTGAGCCGTGATTGTGCTGTGGCACTCCAGCCTGGGTGACAGAGGGAGACTCCAACTCAAAAATAAAAAAGGATGAGGTCCTCAGTTTTCCCATAAGACATGTTGCCTTTCTCCCGGCAGGTGCAACCTGGCCCCAGTGCAGGAGTACGCCCGGGATGTGGGGCTCAAGACAGACCTGGTGACCATGAACCCCTCTGTCATCCAGCGTGCCTTTGAAGACTTGGTCAATGCCACGTGGCGGGAAAAGCTGCTGCAGCGTCTACACAGCCTCAACGGCAGCATCCTGTGGATCCCTGCCTTCATGGCCAGGGGTGGCAAGGAGCGTGTGGAGTGGGTCAACGAGCTCATCCTGAAGCACCGTGTCAACGTGCGGACTGCATATCCCTCGCTGCGCCTGCTGCATGCTGTCCGTGGGTGAGCAGCCTCCCATGGGGCAGGGGATCATTGCTGAGTATGGGAGGTACTTGGTAGGACATGTCCTTTTCCCAGGTGCACTTCCGTGCCTTCATCCCAGACTTCCACCCACTCACTGGATGACCTCAGCAAGTTCCCTGGCCTTTCTGGGCCTCCATTCCTTGGGAAATGAGGGGAGTTGCACATGGTTTCATCTGGTATGCCACTTTTGACCGATGGGTAGCACCTGCCTGGACAGCTGTGTTGAGAATGATCCTGGAGCTGTACCAAGGCTCAGTGGGAATAGATACTATGAACGTGAGAGGAGACAGGGTGACTGGCATGTCACATATCAGCCATCCCACGTAGGTAACTTTCAAGAAAATCAGGATCAGGTGCACTTGACTTCGATTATGTCAACTTTATCTCTCTAAACTGTAGTTGTATCATCAGTAAAATAGGTGTGGGGATGGTAATATTGGAATATTAACTCATGATATGAAGACTACATGAGTTAATATATGTGAAATACTCAGTAGAATGAGTGAAATATCAATAGACAGTGTTGCCATCGTCATCATCATCATTGCCATCATCATCTCTTCTTAGTGTAATATTCTCTAACCCTACAGGGCACATCTTGTTGATTGGGCTAAGAGATATCCAAAGAAATGTCTGAGGGGATGTGCTTTTGTCCACAAGGTTCTGTCCTTGAGATGGTAGAGAAACTTTACCCAAGGAATGTGAGAGAGATAGAAACAAAGCAATGGAATCCACTCTCTTCTAGAAGAATTTTGATATGATCAATGAGGCAAGGTGTTCTCCTGGTTAGATCTTGATCTCTAATTCTACAAAAGGGATTCCAAGAATTAAGAAAAACAAGTAGGGAATGTTGAGGCGGTTCTGAACTATTCCTACTAAGAAATTCATGTCAATCCAGATGAGGCTCTTCAACAACCTTAACCAAACAAGCAGTAATTCCCACTCTCTCTTGGTTTCCTCCCAACCATGTGACCCAGTGTAGATCTCTCAGCACTTGGACCAGTAAATTGTCAAGGAATAGTACTGTTGTTCATTGTAGCAGCCATCAGGGACTAGATGAAATTAAACATTCATTCACTCTGTTCCAGTTATTTATTGCAGTAAAATAAATCACCTCAACATTTAGTGACTTCAAAAACAATACTTTTTTTTTTTTTTCTATTTCTGTTGGTCAGGAATTCGGGAAGGGCTCAGCGGGATGGTTGTAAGTCAGGGTCTCATGCAGTAGTCAGACTGGCTGGAGGTTGAACAATGGAAGTAGAATAGCTAGGGTTGTCCATACATCTCTCTCTCTCTCTCTCTCTCTCTCTCTCTCTCTCTCTCTCTCTCTCTCTCTCTCTCGGTGTGTCTCTCCAAGTTGTCTTAGGGTTTCTCCACATGATCTTTCTGCATGGGCTAGATTTGGCTTCTTCACAGCAAAGTAGCCTTGGAGTGGTCAGACTGCACACATGGTGGCTCAAGCTCCAGCACAAGTGGTCCAGAGACCAAGGCAGAAGCAGTATCACCTGTTTAAGAACACATAATGACACTTCTGTTATTATTTGCTAACTAACTAGTCACTAAGGTGGCCCAGAATCAAGGGGAATGGACATAGACTCTGCCTCTCAATGGGGAGTGCTACTTCGTGGACATGTTTAAAAACCTGCACACGTTCCTCAAACAAATAATTATTGAGTGTTTACTATGTGCAAGGCTCTTTCCTAGACATTGTGATACAATAGTGAATAAAGCCCAAATCTCATTAACACTTCCATTTTCTTGTTAGGGGAAGATAAATTACAGGTAAACAAATCAATAAGATACTTTAAAATTGTGCTGTCAAGAAAGTCTTCTCTGGAAAGAAGTTGATTTAAGCTAAGTCCCAAGGGGTGAGAATGTTCCAGGCATGTGCAGATCTGGGGGAGGAAGCTTCCACATGAGAGAACCTCAAATACGAAGGCCCCAAGGTGGGAGCATGTGTTCAAGGATCAGTAAAGAGACAAGTGTGGTTGAAGCAGAGTAAGCAAGGAGAAAAGGGTTAGGAGATGATGTTGGTGAGAGAGGCAGTGGCTAGAATGGCCTTGTGGGCCATGGTAAGTATTTTGGATTTGATTCTAAGATTTAGAGGCAGTCATGGATGTGAGGGAGATCTGAATTATGTCTTTAAGAGACCCCTCTGGTAAGAATTAAAGCTGAAATATTTCTTGGGAAACTGTTGCAATAGGTAAGACAGGAAATATTGATGGCTTAAAGCTGGATGGTGGCATGGGATACGTAACAGTTTGGTCAGACTTGCTATAAAATTTGGAGGTCAAGGCAGCAGGATTTGCTGGTGAATTCTATTTAAGATTCATAAGGTTTGAGAAAAAGAGGAAAATCCAGGTTGACTCTTAGGATTAGTACTTGAGCAAACAGATGGACAGTGGTGCCATATTCTGTGCTAGGAGAGCCTGGGGTAGCCCATCTATGTTTGGAGGTATTGAGTTCTTTCTTGGGCATGTTAGTTCTTTCTTGGGCATGTTAAGTTTGAGATGTGTGTGTGGCCAGGCATGGTGTCTAATGCCTGTAATCCCAGCACTTTGGGAAGCCAAGGCAGGAGGGTTTCTTGAATCCAGGTGTTTGAGACCAGCCCAGGCAACACAATGAGACCTCATCTCTACAATAAATGAATAAATAAATTGCCAGGTGTGGTGGTGTGTACCTGTAGTCCCGGCTAATAAAGAGGCTGAGGCAGAAGGATCACCTGAGCCCAGGAGGTCAAGACTGCAGTGAGTTGTGGCCATGCCACTGCATTCCATCCTAGACAACAGAGGGAGACCCTGACTCAATAAGTTTGCGATGCCTTTTACAAATATTTAGGCCACCACATTCCCTGCCTCTCAGTTTGGGGTTAGGTCCTGTACCCAGTCACCCATCCAACCAAATGTCAGATAACAGTCCTGCTCCAGGGCATAAGAAAGCCCAGTGTAGAGATTCCCCGCTGGCCGAGGGGCATTGGGATGTTCTTCCTTGAGACCTCAGCATAATTCAATGTGACCTGGAAAGTCCTCTAAGACACTCATAAATGACTCATGTCCTCATAAAGGTGACTCCCAAGGTCAATGAACTCTGGCCTCTTTATGGTGGGTACCAACATGGGAAACCCATTGACCCCAAGAAATACTTGGAAAAACATTCGGTAAGAGGTGGCCACATTTGTGGCTGATGGAGCCAGAGTGATGGCCACTGGGCTCACTGGGGCCACATCCCTCATGCTGGAGGTTGACCTATCAGGGGACCTATGAGAGGACCTTGCAGCATCTTTTCACTTCACTCCTGTCACAGAGTGGGTCTGCAGCAGCAACCTCTATCTCATGACTTTCAGCTCCATGCCTTAAATGTTGCTCCTTCCTGGAAGGAGGAAACTCTTGGGATGGCTTGGAAGTCTGAAGGGATAAAAGAATGAGAAAGACTGCCCTTTGGTAAAGACAGAAAGTCCCTTAGATGGGGAATGGGTAACCATCTGGAAGAAACCTATGCAGCTAGAGCTATTTCCAGCTATAATTGACTTACTTTCATCTGTCAAAATAGCATTAAGCCCTTTAAACAAACAGGCTGCTAATCCTGAGACTGCAACATCTTCAGTTGTGGGAACTCCCGGGAGGAAATACTACAGGAGAAACTAGCCTCTGCCTTTAGCAAGAAGAGAAGGTAGGGGGGAAAGGGGGACTTTGGAGCCTTGGACTGGATTTCTGCCAATGGCCCTGTCCTTCTGTGGGGACCCCTGCAGGGTCCAATAGGGCATCAGTGAAAAGGTAGACATTGTGTGTCATAAGCCTCTGCCTTGGTGAGACCTTAGCTGGTGTTTGCTGCAAATGGAGGAATGGGCTGATGGGTGATGCAGAACCAAGTTGCAAGAGAAAAGACCAAGGGATCATAGACAAGAAGCCTAAGGAGGAAGCTGGCCAAGAGGCATTGTGGCCCAGTGCCAAAAACGCAGGCTTTGGATGTAGGAACTTGTTTAGTCATGTCGCCTGTCTTTCCCTGATCCCCGCAGGGGAGGCGTGCAATCAGTCGAACGTGGTTACTGCAATCATGGCAGCTGCCACCTGCTACTTGGAGAGCTACCATGTGGGAAAGGGATTAGACTTGCCCTGTGGACTCAAGAGCTCCAGAGGGAGAAACCATAAGGAGGAAACTCCATTTAGGTTCAGTTCAATACAGGACCCTGTAGTAATCAGAGCAATGAACTAAGTCAAAGTAGTCACTCATAAGTTCTTTAACTTGAAGTCTCAGTAATGGACTATAGCTTGATAAATAATCTTGTTTCCTAACTTAAAAATAAGTTGCCCAGCAAACCCCCTGTTTGTCGGGTGTATGAAGGTGGAAAAAAACTGTATTCATCATGAGAAACTGTACATAACATAGCACTTACCATTTTAGCCATTTTCAAGCATAAATTTCACTTAGAAGAAATTCACTCTTAGAATCACTCTTAGAAATCTTCATCACCTTGGGTTGGGCAGTGGTCTCTTAACTATGACACCAGTAGCTCAGGCAACACAAAAAAGATAAATTGTACTATATAGAAATTAGAATATTTGTATATCAAACGACAATCTATCAAGAGAGTGAAAAGACAGCTCATAGAATGGGAGAATTTATAAATAACATTTCTAATGAGGGAGTGGCATCCACGATATGTAAAGAACCCAACAGAAAAAAATAAATAAATAAACCCATCAAAATGGGCGAAGTACTTGAATAGACAAGATGGTTCACTAATCGTCATGGAAATGCAAATCAACACCACCATGACCTATCACTTCGTACCCACTAGCATGGCTGTCATCCAAAACATGCAAAATGTGTTGGTGAGGATGAAGAGAAATTGGAGCCTTTGTGCTTTGCTGGTGGGAATTTCATATAAGAACTTTTGAGGCACCCTCATATCTTCCTTTTGCAAATGAGCAACTTAATGCTTGGATAAGTTTGGTGATTTGTACAAGGTCACCCAGGCAAGTAAGTGGCACAACCAGGAACTGAACCACATTATCTCACTCTCATGCAGCGCACCAGATTTTTAGCAGCAGATCTGCTAATTCCAGATTGGGGGTGGGGGATGGTCAATGACCCAATTGGGTGCGGCATATCCAGACTCCATGTGTGCATGGCAGTTGTTCCGAGCACAGGGCAGTGTCTTACCAGGCAGAACAAGCAGCAAGGTTAGAACACCTCAGGGGCCCAACAAGCACCTGCCAGCACCTAGGGTGTGACACAGTCGTGTTGAAATTCCAGTTGAGGTTCTCGATGCCACTTGTCCTTGACTGTACCTTTGGCTTCGCCCTCTAGATTTGTTTGTCTGCTCCTTCACATGCAAGACGTCTTTCAGAAGAAAAGCAGACATTCTCAGGTGGTAACTGCTCAGTCACTTACTTTTTTTTTTTTTTTTTTTTAGAGATATAGTCTTTCGCTGTCACTCCGGCTGGGATACAGTGGTGTGATCATAGCTCACTGTAACATTGAACTCCTGGGCTCAAGGGATCCTCCCGCCTCAGCCTCTTGAGTAGCTAGGACTACAGGTATGCACCATGCACTACACTGCCCAGCTAATTTTTTTTTTTTTTTTTTGTAGAGACAAGGACAAGGTCTCTCTGTGTTGTCCAGGCTGGTCTCAGGCTCCTAGACTCAAGTGATCCTCTCGTCTCAGCCTCTCACAGTGCTGGGATTATAGGTGTGAGCCCCTGCACCTGGCCCCAATCACACATTCCAAATGCTGCTCTGGGAGGCTTATTATATGACACATACTAGGAAAATAGATAAGGAGCACACATTACCATAGGGAATACTCATATGCCAACACCATGCTAAACATTATCTCATGTAATAAAAGAACCACTGCCATTATCCTCATTTTCAAAATAAGAAACTGAGCTCAAGGATAACTTGCACCAGATCCCATAGCTGGTACGGGGCAGATGCAGGACTCCTCCCTGCTCCTGATCCCCACCCATCTGCTCCTGTTGCATATAACTAGCATGTAGCAACAGGACCCTAGAAGAGTCACACCAGGAAGACCAAAGCCAGAATGGGTTTGAGCTTATGAAAATATTAAGAAAAACAAAAAGGGCTTTTTATGTTTCAAGTAAGAAGAGCCAAAAGGATAGAGGCAGGTAGCATAGAGCCTACAAAGGACAGAGGTAACACGCCCCCACCCCCGACTCTCATGTGCTTTCTCAGCAAAGATGGGTCTTTTATCTAGACAGGAGAATAGGGCCTTTGGTGTCTTTACTGACAGTCCCACTTTCCTGCTCTAAACTCGTGGTGCTCAACATGGTCCTCAGACCAGCTCCCTGGGAACTTGTTAGAAATGCAAATTCTCAGGCCCTCTCCAGACCTACTGAATCAGAAACTCCAGAAGTGGAGCCCAACAGGTTGTACTATAACAGCACTCCAGGGGATTCAGATGCATGACATAGTTGGAGAACCACTGCTATCAACAAAATCAAGACCAACGAACATGCCAGGGGAAAACTTGCAGTCAGAGCACTGAACAACTGGCCATGATCTTCTCCAAATTGTGCAGAACTGGAGAAGGATGAGCTGGGACAGACAATCTTTGCCCCAATTTTTAAAACATGGGGAAATGATGGATACCAGTGAGCTTGATGTCAGCACCGAGCCAGAATTTCAAAAAAATTATCAATCCAATGGCCCATGAACACTTTAAGATGGAGAAGTAAGTCATGGAGAACAAGATGGCTCACTGGAAAATACCCAGACACCCTGCCCTGGCGCTCCTTTGTGAGAAGGACAGCAGACAGGTGGACCTGGGGCCAGCACAGTCATTTTGCATGTAAGTCAGATGATCAAAGCATTTCATGGGCAACTTTGGAAGGAAGCGAGTGTTAACTTCTCAGAATAACCTTATAAGATGGGTACTACTTTCATCCTCTTTTACTCCTAAGGAAACTGAGACTGGGAAACATTGGAATCCTCATGTATAGGCTTCAAAGGTCTCTATTCTTTCCACTGCCATCCCCTTCTTATATCCTTAGCAGGTAAATTAACCACTATCTGTTGACCACTGACCCAAGGGATGCTAATTAACTGGATTAATGTTGACCGCATGGAGACCTCATACCACCAGGCTCTGTCCCTGTCCTCCCGCCTCGTTTTTACCATTGACTTAAATTAGAGCATTGATGGTCTGCTTAGCACATTCACTGATGACATGACTTTTGGGGGATTCTCAATATTTGGGGTTTCAGAATTAAATCAATTGAAGATGAAGAAAATTAATATGGACAAATGTAAGATTCTGTATTTG
Organism: Tarsius wallacei; assembly: GCA_963574415.1. Taxonomy (NCBI): domain Eukaryota; kingdom Metazoa; phylum Chordata; class Mammalia; order Primates; family Tarsiidae; genus Tarsius; species Tarsius wallacei. The sequence goes on from CAUYQG010140276.1 coordinate 41,615, forward strand.
GGTTCAAAACATTTATACAAGTACAGAGGGATGAGGAGTACTAACCATCAGTGGCTGTGCGGTTGCTCAAAAGGATAATATGATCTTAGATTGCAGCAATGTATGTTCCGCATCTTTGAGAGTCAGGGAGATCAGTGATGACTTTGCTTATGCTGCCTTGTCAAATCCCTCTTGGAGAATCACATTTAGTTTGGGGTACCAGGTTGGAGAGAGACCACAGGGAAATTTAAAAGTTGAAAGGTCCTGAAAGAGAAGACTCCAAGGAGTGTGACAGCCATCTTCCTTCATTCAGCAAATAGTCATTAGGCACCTAAAGATTCCAGGCCTGTGCTAGGGGAATAAAAAAATCAATAAACAAAGTTCTTGCCCTTGTGGGGCTCATAGATCTGGTGTGTGAGTCTTCAAGTATAGAACTTGGGTTGAGGGAGGAAGCCAGAGTCCATCTGGACACCAGGAAGAACGTTTCAACAAATAAGATCACCTGAAATAAGCTTGGCTACCCCTTAGGAGATGTTTATGTAGCAGCGAAGCCCCCTTACTGGGGCCATGGAGAGGGAAGTCCGTGTAGCACAGAGCTGGAGTATTAGTTTGCTAATTAGGGTTGCCATAACAACATCCCACAGACTGAGTGTCTTAAACAACAAAAATGTATTGTCTCAGTTTTGGAGACTGAATCTCAGTTTTGGAGGTTGAAAATCCAAAATTAATGGTCAGCATGGTTGGTTCCTTCTTAGAGCTGTAAGGGCAGGCTCTATACCAGGCCTCTCTCCTTGGCTCATAGATGGCTGACTTCTTGTTCACATGGCATTCTGCCTATATGCCTGTCTCCAAATTTCCCACTTGTAAGGACATCAGTCATTGGATTAAGATCCACCCTAATGATCTGACTTTAATTTAATTACCTCTGTGAAAACCCTGTCTCCAAATTAGATCACATTCCAAAGTACTAGGGGTTAGTTCTTCAACATATGAATTTGTGGTAGGGGGGACGGGCAGCGTAATTCAACTCGTAACAGCCCATGGGTTAGATGGTCTCCCTTCCCACTCTGAGATTCTTTGATTCAACACGTCTGTGCCAGAAGAGTCTCTGACCTACATTGAACTTACAGGATTCCTGCCCATCTGAGGCAGCTAGCAGGGAGAGGAGAACATGTTGCAGAAACCCAAGCAGAAGGCCTGCCCTTCCAGTGTCACCAGCCACTGGCAGGGCCCGGCCTCTGGTGCCAACAAGGCGGCATCAGCTGCCCCTGCCTGAGCTCTCTCCCAGGAGTGGCACAGTGCCTGGTTGGCCGTTGGCTAGGAAGGTAAGCAGAGAGAGGAAGGGCACCAAGGCAATTGAGAATGGCCGCAGGCAGCTGGTGGTGAATGGCTGTAATTTAATTACAACAGCAGGGGAGACTGTGACCCACAGAGAGGGTGGCCCTTCGGGCAAGAAAGCAGCCTGCTGGCCTCTTCAGCTACCCAGCCCACTGGCCCAGTGCACACAAGTCCTGTGAATTGGTGCTTAATTAGGCACCAGGAGTGCTGAGCTTGGGCCTTAAGATGGCACTGATGTAGTTGCTCTCCCCGAGGCCAGAGGGGACAGATCAGCAAAACAAGCCCTGATGGATGGACAGGGAGCAGAGACATGAGGGACAAGGAGGAAGAGTAGGCAAGGTGCAAAAATAAAGGGAGCAGCCAGCACAGGTTGGAGGGGGAAGCCCCTCCCTACCAGGCCCATCTCAAACCAGAGAGCACATCTCTAGGGGGCTGGTCCCTTCCCCTCACTAGTCCCACTCTCCTCTAGTGGACGGGAAGGGAGATGAACTAGATTCGCCTTTCTGGAAGTATGTTCGTTCCATGGAGAAGGAAAAGAGGGAGGACTGTGGTATTAAGGCACAGATGGCCACTGGCATTTGTTTATCTTTACTGGATTCTCTATTTGTTTTTAAATAGCAATGCACATAGTAAAAAGAAAAAATCCAAATTGGATAAAAGGATTTAAAATGAAAAACAAGCTCTACCCCACACCCTGGTTCTCTTCCACAGAGGCAACCTGTTCACCTGGTTTTCTGTGTGTGGATTTTTTTCAGAAATATCCCTTCTTTCACATAATTGAACATGTTGAGCACTGCAACTTGCTAAAATCTGGAAATTATTCCATATCGACACATACCACCTCATTCTCCCTCGCAGCTGCCTGGCAGTTCACTGTGTGTCTGGACCATAATTTATGTAAACAGAAGCCATCGGTGGGCATTGAGAGTGTTTCCAATCTTTTACCAGTATAATCAGTGCTACATCGATCACCTACGAGCCGATATCTGCAAACATAGGCACATCTATAGGCTTGCTTTTTAGAAGTGTCTTTGCTAATTTACATTGTTAATTTTCATAGATTCTGCCAATTGCCTTCCCTAGAGGTAGTACCAACTTACACCCTCACCTACAATTATCTAAAGTGCCTGTTTTCTCATAACCTCACCAACAGATGTATTATCAACATTTGTTATATTTGCCAATCCAGTGAAAAATGGTATCTGATTGTTGCTTGAAATGGGATTCTCTGGTTATGAATGAGATTGGATATAATTTTGTCTGTTTGTTTGCTTGGCGTGACATCAGTTCAAACTCCAGAATCCCACCAGCAGGCTTAAGCCCCCAAGAAAAGGTCTGGCTGGACCCCTGATGGGCTTTTGGGGACAGAGGTGAAGCCTGGGCACAAAGAGCAGTCTCTCCACTCCTGAGGGGCCCACTTGTAGCAGGGGGAACCCCTCAAATGACCAGCAGCATGCTTTTCCTTCTTTCTTCTGGCAACTTTCTGTCCAGGGTGATGTCAGCCTTCCTTTCTCATGTGCAGACCTGGTGGCTGCCTAGAAGGGCTTAGAATGAAGCTGGGCTCATTCACCTTTCCTGACAATGTCCCATAAGAAAGTCACTATTGCCGTTTTCTGGCTTTCATTCACCGCTTTATGAAAGATGTGTGAAGTATCCACATTATGCATGTTCTATGCTAGGATCTGGAGTTATCCAGAAACAGGAAATCAGCCCACTTGCTCACAGAACTTTGAATTGTGGGGAAGGAAAAGAAAATAAGTGTAGCTTGATAGGTGCAGTGATGGGGGAGAACAACAAACAGAACGCAAAACTATCCAGGGCAATCCGGGAGGCTTCCTGCAGGAAGCGGCACTGGAGCTAAGACCATGAGAAAGGACTGCAGATCGGGAGCACATGGGAAGTGTCCTGGAAGAAACCAAGACACTCCTTGGTTTGCAGTGTGACTGTGTACACTGAGTGCTGGGAGAGATTTACAGACTCAGATCTCAAGGGAGTCACAAACCCCGCCAAGGCCATTGGATTTAATCTTCTGAACTCCAGGAGTCATTGAAGAGTTTTTGCTGGCTGGGTCATATCTGTGACTGGCCTGGCTTCCATGAGCTAGAGTACTGGCTTGGGAGGCATGGAGGCCTGGGGATCAAGAATTGGCCTCTGGTATCCCCATGGCATGGCCCACTCTTCACAACAGCCCCAGATTCTGGGATAATCACCCCAGCTTTCCAATTCCAGAGTTGGGCAGCCTCATCCAGAGATATCCTACAGCACATGAAAGCCCTAAATTGTGCTTCCGAGGAAAGAACAGTGATGGGCTGTGGGGCCCTGGATCAGGGTAGTGGCTGCCACTGCAGAGGACAGACCAGGAGCCTAAGAGTTCTATCCCCAGCTTTGCTGCTGATACTCAGTAGTGTTTCTTGGCAACCACCAGTAAGGCATTCCTGCTCCTTGCAGACATTATGAGCTCTGTCCCACGGTGTTTTGAGCTCCTTGGAGAAAGCCCTCTCGGTCCCTTTTTCCAACAGTGACATCCACTATTCTTGCCATGAACCCTGCCCAGGAATCCGGAGAAGGACAAATGTACTTTGGAGATGATTTTGGCAATCCTCATTGACTGCTGTCCGTGCTCATAAAATACGGTGCTTAATCGTCATGGCAATTGGGGTAGCCAATTTGAAAAATAATTACTGCCTTCTTTGAGATTACTCTGCCTTCTAATTAAAATCTCAAGACTGGGATATTAAAGGTGCATTGTCAATACAACGTCCCGGATGCACCCAGCTAACCTCATTTGGGAAGGCAAAATTAATTAGTTTGTGTTTTAACACCCAGCTGTTATCCTAAGGAAAGAAATAGTCTACAAGTTGGCCATGCACACAGTCTCTAAATTGGCCACAGCAACTGAGGAGATAGAAAGGAAATCAAGAGTGATTTGTTCCCATATAACTCAGTTTCTATCACAAGCTGCTCATTAAATGGCACTCCCGTGTCCCTGTCAGACATCGCTCAGGAGTTCTTGTTTACCCATGGAGACAGAACGGGAAATCAGTGGGTCCCTCCATGCTACTGAGCTCTCAGTTCATTCTGGAGTTTCATTTGTTGTTAACACATTTCCCAGCTAGCGATTCTAGGTGAAAAGCCCAGCCCCAGACCTGAGAGGCTGGGCGTTTCTATTCGTGTCCCAGCTGGCCACAATTACAAAACTGCATGCACTGTTAGCTTCCCCCTTTCTTCTTTCCTTCGTCTTCCCATTTTTCAATTCCATTTGAGTCAAACATTTGCTGAGCACAATAAAAGTCAGGATAATCAATTCTAGGCTATGCTACAGCAACACACCCCGAGACACCAGAGCTTTAGCACAACAGAAGTTTATTTCTCATTCTGGCAAAGTGGAATGTGAGTTGGCAGGGACTCTCTTCCAATCAGTGATTCAGGGATCTAGGATTCTTACATCTTAGGCTGACAGTATCTTAACAGGAGGCTGTGAAGTTCTCCAAGATAAGGGAAAAGAAAGTGGGAGAATATGCTTTTGAAGAGTGTCAACCGAGAAAGGTTACTTTTTCTGTTGTTGTTGCAGCCTATTGGCCAGAACTGGTTACATGACCGCATCTCGATGACAAAGGATGCTGGGAGATATAGGAGAGTGCATGGGGTATTTGTTGAGCACTACTATCTCAGCCAGAGTGCTTTGGGTATAGCACACACCGAGTCAGATCCTTTTAATCCTCCCGTAAAGGAATGTGAAGTGTGGCCCTTGGTCTTGGGAAACCACAGTACAGTTTTGTGTTCCTCTTCTGGAAAGCATCCCTTCCCATTCCAAAATGACCATTCACTTCTACAGCAATCATTAGCTCTTAAGTACCTCAGTACAAAGATAGCATGACAGACAATCCTCCAGGAGTCCACAGCTCAGCAGGAAAGGCACATGTGCACACCACAATTCTATGAGACTGTAGCCCAGGGAAGAGACCAGTGCATGGGTGACCATGGGTGCCCAGGGACACAGTACAGCCTGGAGACAGGGCAAAAGTGTGAAGGGTCTTGATCTGAGCCTTGATAAGAAGAGGCGCTAGGAAGTACCACGGTGATGAATTAGCCTGAGTTACTATGCACAGTAGGAGAAATAGAAACAAAGCTCATGATAATCAGGTGGAGGTGGTAGCTCAGTCTGAGCTGAGGAGGAGAGGATAGAACAAAGGGAATATTTCCAGGAAGATACGGTGTGTGTGCTTAGTTTTTTTTTTTTAAGGGGTGAGGAGGGTTTATCAAAGAGACACATGGCATCCAGAGGAAGGGCCCAGCATGTCTGTGTAACCTCAGAACCACCTATGAGCTACTTGGACATCTCACCACTGATTAAATTCTTATCTTCCTCTTTAGGGGCATAGCAATGACAGCCTGGAAAAAAAAAATTCATTTCTGAAAGCCTTCCCCTACTAAGGCCTTACTATTAGAAAAGAAACAAACCATTGTTTGCTTGGCTAGTGTTAGGGCTTGTATTCGCTCAGGGAGTATCAGTTAGATGGTCATATGCAGGGACACCGCTGGTGGCCCGAGTGTCCTGGGTAATGTCAAGCCCACAGCTGTAGCCAGCTCACTTCCAGCCCCAACCCTCCTAGAATCACTAAATAGCCCAAGAACCAGGAGTCTCAGGAGCCTGCACTTTATCCTAGCTCTGTCTAACCAGCTGCATGAGAAGCTTGTCTCCTCCCAAGCAAGTCACCTTGGACTCCTACATCTTCCTCTGTAAAATGAAAGAAGACACGCTCAATCTAGGAGGCCCATGGATTAGCCACATAGACATGGCCTGTTTGATTCATCCAATAAGGTGTTTTAAAAAGGTTTTTAATTAGTTGCCAACATTTTAAAATTTGGAGAATTTGTATAAAAATCCAGATTTCTAATACTTAACGAAATTAGAAGATCTGGGACCCCCATACTGGACAACAATAAAACTAGTTGCCCGTTGAGATGCTCTAGTCCCCACCACTCCCTATTGCCTTGGCAACACCAAGGCCAGGTGTCAGTTTTCCTTACACATGTCCAAAATTCCAGCTCACCCGGTTATTTCCCCTGCCAGGCTGCAGAGCTAGATGAATACTCCAGGCCCAATTGTCTTTAAAACTCTACAATTATTCCGGACACTCTTTTTTCCCCTTGTTCTCTATATACGAGAGGGACCTCCCAAAAAATGGAATTATCTTTTGGAGGGTGGGCCCCTTGTAACACATTTGGAATTTGTTCCTCCAGATCAAACAGTCAACCAATGTTTTTATCTGGAAGTTTTGAGAAGGTTGCATCGCGATTTGTGGAAGAAACATCCTGAGTCATGGCAAACAGGTGACTGGTTCTTCCTCCATGACAATGCACCTGCCCACACCGCACTAAGTGTTCAACTGTTTTTGACCAAACTGATGAACCCCTGTGCCCACCCTCCCTATTCACCCAGTCTCACCCTAAGCAACTTTTTTTTGTTTCCCGGGATGAAAAAAGTCCTCAAAGGGAAACATTTTGCTGATGTGGAAGAGGTGAAACAAAAAAGGCAACAAAATGGACGAGTTCAAAAACTGTTTTAAGCAGTGAAAAAAAAAGCATCTCAATAGGTATATTGCATCAAATGGAGAGAACTTTGAAGGTGACCGAAGTTTAAACATGTAAGAATAAATACACAATTTTTTGATAAGTACATTCAAGTTTTGTTGGGTCCCCCCTTGTATATCTCATTCCTGGGTTCTTTTGACAGAACCACCCAGCAGTCAGAACAAGAGTTCTTAGTCATGGCTGCACATGAGTGACTGGGGGAGACTGTGAAAATCCCAGTGGCCAGGCTGCACGTGGGAGTGACATCTAGGCATTCAAGCTCCAGGTGGTTCCAGCATGCAGCCTGGGTCAAGAACCTCTATGTTAGAGCTGGAAATGCAATGTACTTGTTTAGGAGGGGGTGAGCTCCCCATTACAGAACATGGTTAAGCCCAGGTGGGTGAGCACTTTGCAGCAATGTTGAAAAGGATCTCAGCATCAGCTGCTGCTCTTCTGGGATTCTTCTCCTCTTTACAGTCCCCTGCCTTACCCCATCCCCCACCAAACCCAACCTCAGTAGCAAGCATCCCCCAGCCAGCACTGTGTCTTCTATGTATTAGCTGATATCTAAGCCAATGGCCACGTAGAATAGTCCCAGGACAGTCACGTTAGACCAGCTGCATTCCCGGCTGCCCCAGGGCTGCATTACGAGGGGGAAAGAACATGGACTTGGAACCAGAAGGCTGAAGGGAAACCACAGTGCTACCCCTCACTATCTGGCAGCCTTGCTAAATCCTCAGGCCTGGCCTGAGTAGCATGGTTCGGAAGGTTTGGAGAGAGAGAAAGGGGCATGAGATGGACCTTTCAAACTAGACATTCAGACCTCACCTAATGCCCAGAGCAGAGCTGAGACATGGGCCAGTTATTTAATAATCCTGATGACAATACAGCCACTTGAAAACACCCAAGGCTGGATATGATAGCTTATGCCTATAATCCCAGAACTTTGAGAGGCCAAGGCAAGAGGATCACTTGAACCCAGGAGTTTGACACAAGCCTGGACAGCATAGTGAGATTCTATCGCCACAAAAAATACAAAAATGTTGTATTTTGTATGGTGGTACCCACCTGTAGTCCCAGCTATTTAGGAGGCTGAAGGAGAAGGATTGCTCCAGCCCAGAAGTTCAAGGCTGCAGTGAGCTATGATCATACCACTGCATTCCAGTCTGGGTAACAGAGCAAGAGCCTGTCTCTAAAAAAAAAAAAAAAAGAGTAAGAAAGGAAAAGGAAATAAAACACCCAGGTAGCAATGGTTAGTGCTTTTAGTATCCTGGGAATTCTTCAGAGTGGTACCAGTTCTCTACCTGTATGGTGGCTCCCCAGGGTCAGGGTCCCAGAAGAATTCCCTGGTATCAAGCTGGGACCAATCAGTCCACCCCAGGGTTTGTGATCCTGTGTGAACTCAGCCTGACTCATCCCTCCTCTGGGACTGGAAGGCCCAGGAGTATTCTCCCTTAGAGGGACAGGGCAGTGGTGGCAGAAAAGGAATGTCACTATAAACCCTCCCTGCATCCCAGGGACAGGAGCAGATTCAGAAGGCAGTTACCCTGCTTCTGAGTTCCTTCTAGATCTGGGCCTCCCTGTGGCCAAGGAGAAAGGACCTCGGGGCCATCTAGAGGCATTGACAGAGCAGCAGGAAGTCTGGCCTAAACCCAACTGGGGCTTCAGTTGGGATGTGCCTATGGGCTGTCCCTCAAATTCCTAGAACGTTTTCTTGGAGACCAGTACCCCTTCCCACTTTAAAATGACCCTCTATGCCTGCAGCTCAGTGGGAAAAGCACACATGTCCTCTGACACCATAGTCCAGGGAAGAGACTGATACACAGGTGACCACGGGTGTCTGGAGGGTCACACTTGGTACAGCCTAGAGATAGGGATAAAGTGCAAAGGAGTCTTGATCTGATAGGAGGAGGTGCTAGGAAACAGCGTGGTGCCCTGGGAGCTGCGGGTCATGTGTTCTGGGAAGGGCACAGTGTAGGTAGAAGCTGAAGGTAGGGGGTGGTCACGCCAGGCCTTGCAGAGTTCGTGTTCTGCACTATGGAACTTGGATTGTGTCAGGAGCAGGGTGAGGTTTCACTGGAACGCCTATAGGGCTCTTAGGCGGAGGGCAGATGGGTGGTGGGCTGTCACCATAGAGACTTTTTGATGGTGTAGGGAAGAAGGAATGCAGATCTCTAGTGTGCCCACAAAGGCTTGCTCCTTATTCTTCAATTGCACTGTGTTTGCAGTCACCAGAGCCATTGTTCTGTTCTCTGCCCTTGTCCCTCCTCTGACTGCTGACTGGAAAATTTCACTGCTGGGAAGTTTCTTGGCCCAGAAAGGATAAAATCGGAGGGAGTTGAAGGAAAAGGGGTCTTCAAGTGACAGGCATATGAAGCAACTGCGGTTGTCTGGGGCCCACCCAGGAGGTGCCTGCTGTGCCCAGGAGAATCTTGTTCACTTGAATTCTGGCCATCTGGGACCACGGCCTCCATCGGCCATGTCAAAGGGGAGACTGAAGTCATCTCGGACTGACAGTCGGGTTGAGGAGGAGTAAGAATAGGGATTCTTGAGATGTGTTTTATTTTATCAAGTATATTATGATTTGCTGAAATTATATGGGTTTTTAGGAATCTATAACCTTGTCTGGTTCAAAGGCTAACACTTCCTCCAAAAGAAAGATTTAAGATTGACTCTCTGGAATGAATTTTGGGTTCCCTTTTCTGGCTGCAAAAGGAATCATTTTGCAAAAGAAAAGGAGTATCTGGGCTTTTAGAAAACCTGCTCCTCCCTACCCCAACCTTTTAGCTAAAAGCACTGTGAATAATACAGGACAGTTTCATCTTTCAGCAATATGTAAATGTTTTGTCTGGCATACTTTTACTTCTGGTGTGAATTTAATTGGTGTGTTTGACTATAGTCACATACATCTCCGTGCTGAGGTGTCAACAGAAACTGCACTGGCCTTCACTTTGGCTGCAGAGTGGATGTTTTTACAATAGCAGATTGGAGCATGTAAGATGGGGAAACACGGAGGTTGAGGACAGAAAGACGTGGACTGTGTCGGCTGTAGGGATTTGTGGTAAGGAATTACGTCTTTCCACCAAGGCATGAGCATTGCTTTTGAAGGGATTCACCCTAGGGTAAGTGGAAGCTTTTACTCGAAATAAAGAGGCTAGACCCCACATCATAATGAGTTCTAAGTCCCAGAAAGAGAAGAACTGTGATGGAAAGCAAGATGATGACAAATAGAACAGATGTTTTCCCGCTTCTGGAGAAACTTCTAGATTGTCTTGGAATGTTGGAACCTGGAGGAAAGCTTGGTGATAGACTGAACTACCTCATTGCATAAATGTGGAAAAATTATGTTCCATAGGAAGAAGTGTTTTGCTCAAAGGCACACAGATAGTTGGTAACAGAATTGTCACTAAAACTCGGGTCTTCTGAGACCCTTCCTTACCTCCTCCGAGCCTCTGTTTCCTGGGCTGTGAAGTGGAGATAGTGTCTTCCTCACTGCATTCTTGGCTAAGGCACATCCTGCTCCCTCTGCTTCCTTAGGCTCCCTCCCATTACCCTTTGACAGATGCCCTGAGGCAGGAGGCTGGGATTCTGTTTCAGAGGTGGATATGCCAAAATGTAGTGACGGGACTTTAGAAGAAAGAGTGGACAGAACCCAGCCTCGCAAGGTATACCACTGTATAGTGCCCCCTCAGCTCTCCAGGAGTGTCACCTCTGATTAGAGACAGGCAACCGCAACACAAGGTGGGGGGCCTGTGGCAGGAACAGAAAGGAACTCAAGATGCTCTAAAGGTGAGGATGGAGTCAGGAATAGTGATCCCCAAAGGGAAGTCCAGTGGGACCCCGGAAGGGCAGTGGGCACCATGCCAGAGCCTGGGATTCATCAGAGGTCAGCAAACTGCTGCTGAGAGCCAGGCCTGGCCACACCCACATGTGTTGTCTTTTATTCTACAACACACAGTTGTGGGGTTGCTGCAGTTGCCACCGTGTGGCCGCGAAACCAAAAATATTTACCATCTGGCCCTTTACAGAAATCATCTGCCAACCCCTGCTTGACCTGTCCACAGACCTGAGTTCAAGTCAAGGCGCTGCCCTTCTATCTAGTGACCTCAGGCAAGCCACTTGTCATCTCTGAGCCCCGTCTCTGCATTTGCACCCCCAGGCAGGCTTGTTTTGAGAATTCCAGGAACTCACACTTGTGATAGCACTCAGGCTCAGAAGCAATTCCATTGCTTAATCAATGGTGCTTGTCAGTCCACTGAGGAAGCAACCAGGGATCAGTAATTTGACTGGACCCTATGGTTTCTGGAGTAGCAGGAGGCAGGCTGTGGGCAAGATAAAATTTTCCTCTTCCTGGAAAAGATGATTCACACACTCATGTTTCTTCTTCCTTTTTTTTTTTTAGATACTGGCTAACCAACAAAGTTCACATCAAAAGACCCACCACCGGCCTCTTGATGTATACCCTGGCCACACGTTTCTGCAACCAAATCTACCTCTACGGCTTCTGGCCCTTTCCACTGGATCAGAACCAGAACCCAGTCAAGTACCACTATTATGACAGCCTCAAGTATGGCTACACCTCCCAGGCAAGCCCTCATACCATGCCCTTGGAGTTTAAGGCCCTCAAGAGCCTACATGAGCAGGGTGCTTTGAAACTGACTGTTGGCCAGTGTGATGGGGCCACGTAAGATGGGCCCCACATGGGACTCAGTGGCTCACATTTCCTGCCAGCTACACCACAGGCAGATGGGAGTCGGGGTGGCACAAAAAAAATAGAACAAGCAGGCTAGTGGTTTTCTTTGTTAAAGTGTAAAACAGTGACCAGAATATATATATCTATACCTGCATATATATATTGACCTGAGTATTTATAACTGTGTGGTGTTCACCTAGCATTAGGCAGATAAGCCACAGGAAGAAGGTGTGGAGAACCCACCTGAACTAGATTGAGACTCAGTTCATCTTTGGGAGCGGAAGGACTTGACATGAAAAGAAGCAAGTCCCATGACTTTGGATGATAAACTGCCTCCTGGCTTGGAGGGATCTTTGGGCTCATGGACGAATGGAGAGCCACCTCTTATCAGCTGCCCCAAGCCTCTGGGATTGTGGATTCTGGGTGAGTCAAGACCCAGAGAGGATGCTTGACGCAGTCTAAAGCGGGTGCTGTTCACGGAGGAGAGGGAGGTTAGAGAGAGTTCAGTCAGGCAAAGGAGCACAAGGAAACCAAGCAGCAAGGGTCCCATCAAAGCTGAGGGCCTTGTTCCACGAACTCAGAGTTTGACTGCCCAAGGGACAGACTACAGTTGACTCACACGTCCCAGACAGGCCTCCACAGCTATGGAGAGAAGGATAGAGGAGACACAAAGGACAGTTCATATTCTGGCTTAACAAGAACCACCAAGAACTTTGGGTGGAGCAGGCAGATGGCACTGCAGACGTGGGGTGTTCCAAATCGTGTTTTTGAAAAAGTAAGACCTGCTCAGGATCCACCCCACTGCAGGCAGAAGAGCGTCCAAAATATCGTGGTTGTGTTGAGTGCTCTTTAAAGCAACTTGAGTCTGGTGAGGAGGAAGAGACCCTGGGATTTCACCCTCTGGGTTAGTCTGCATCTCACCCTGTTAGAATGTCACATTAGGGACTCTACTGTCCCCTTCTGCCACCAGGGAATCCACAACTTGAAAGGGCAATGTCAAGATAAATGTCATCCTTCTTAAAATATATATGATTGCCTTTCTGGGTGTTTCACAGAGCCCAGAGTGTGAGACCTGAAAGAATGTTGCACATCTAGCCCCATGTCTCCGCTACCACTCTCTTTGTTTACTTTCTACATTCTGTGCTCTGCGGGGCCTCTGCAGCTAGACTGCCGTATCAGTGTCACTTTCTTGTCACTTTCCAATCCTGATGATCACAGCTAGCCCACACGGAGTCCAACATTAAGGTTTTCTACTCTGCAGGGAGAGGTCCCAGTGCCCACCCCACACCTACCCACCCCATCTTCCCACAGAGGCAATAATAATTTTAGAATTTTGAAAAATTCTTTTGTTTTTTACCTTGTTGAGATTAATATTTAAGATTAATTTAATATTTTTTAAAAAACCAAAACCAAATGCAGTTCTAAATACTGGACATCATCTCCCTGGGAAATCTGGGCTCAATGCCAATAACTTAGGGGCTAGAATTACAGGTCACACTTAGAGAAGCATTAGTCGGCTTGATGTGTTAGATGTATTCCCTCGCCTGATAAATAACAGAGTTTTAAAACATATTTGAAAGATAAGTAAAAAACCACTACCTTGAAGGTGAAGGGAGTTAAGAAAAGTAATCAAGATCTGCTCCTAAGCATATGAGACCGGACATAATTAATCAATGACAATTCAGAACAGGGCACTGGCTCTAAATTAATGGCTGATGGGAAGAGAGTGGGGGTGGCAGAACCATTAACCCCACACACGAACACTCCAGCCCAAAACCGCAGTGATGATGATACATCTCTGCATTTCTCCCTGTTGTTGCTTGAAGTCTGTGAGTTGAGATTTGCCTCATAAAATGAATATTTTAAAAAGCAACAGCCCTAACAGCCTCTGTGGGAACTCCGTGGTTTTGGACTCCTCATGAACAGTGGAAATAATTAGTATCATATTTTACACGTCTCCAGAGCCTTTCATCTTGAGGATCTCAAAGGCCCTAAAAGACATTTAATTTCTAAAGCTTGAAGTACCCTGGGGAGCAGGTAGAATTTCTGGCAGGGCCTCAGTGGATTAGCCAAGACCTTGGATTCCAGAATGTTCCATGGTGAGTCCTGTGGAGAGCCAGATGTCAGGTTCTAGAGGTGGCCCTGAGTCCTATCCACCAGGCCAGCACCCCATCCTCCCCTTTTAGGGGAGTCCAAGGGCCAGAACTCTTTGGGAGTCTAGAACATGGTTTTCTTTCTGCCTATCTTTGTCACGGTTCCTTAAACTGAAAATGACGGGAGCTGGAGTGGGAGCCCTTCCAACTTGCCTTCAAGTTCTCTCTGGATAAAGGCTGGAGATCCCAGGACCATCAACATGTACACCATTCCCCAACTTGGCTTGAGTCCGGCACAGCCAAAACACCTTGGCCAGGGATGGTAGGAAATCCAGGGGCCTTGACTTTCTCTCGCTCCTGGTCCCTCTCCACCCATCTGGGTGCACACAGTCCCAGGATCAGCTGTCTCTCCCTGCCCCTTCAGAGCTCAATTTGAGCGAGGTTTCACTGCAGTCTCTGGCATAGGCCGGCTGACCTTGGGTGGCCCCAGTAAGTTATGGTCTGTACCAGGCGCCCTGATCCACTGCCTTGTAACTGCAGGGTCACAGACTAGGAGAAAGAGACCCTCAGTCTCAGCCAACCTTCACTGCTGACAGGAAACCCTTCTGTCACCTCTTGCCTCCTGTGAGATCCCAGATCCAACTACCATCAACCCCCCTGAGCGTTTCCCACCTCCATCCACCTCAAGCCCCCAAATGATCCCAAATGAACTCCTCCTTCAGGGAAGAGTTGTCTGATTTTGTCTCCTCGAAATCTCTTGATCTCTCCTCCCCCTCCTCACTTTCTGCCTCCTGATTCTGAGGAAGCATCTTCCCCCACTTGCAAGTTATGTTTCCTCGGACACTCTCACCTCTGCCCCCTCTGCCCACCAGCATGCGCTCACCCCACCCATCCTGGCTCTTCAGTATCTTCCCTCACCTCCTTCCCCACCAGACCTGGGAAGGGCCGCTAGCACCCACGGCCGCCTTTCCTTCAGACCACCCATCGGCATGTGTGTTCTGCTTGCTCCCTGCACCAGCATCTTGGCGCCCTCTCCACCTTGCCCTGTCCCAAGGCCTCTTCTCACCACCAAGCTCTACAGCGACCCCTCCTGGACACTCCCTGGCCCCTCGACACCCAGGAAGTGATTTTCCTTCCCACCCCCCCTTGGCCATTTATTTATATATTTATTTATTTATGTATTTATGATTTATTTATTGACATCCCTATCTTGATATAAAAAGGAGTCGCGGTAGATCTGACCAGCATTCCCATCTCTTTTCCTCGCCCCACCACGTGGACATGGCTCACCCCAGAGTCTTCTCCTGGGTCCCCCTCCACTCTCCATCAGCAGCCTCTTACCTGTCTTCTGATCCAGTCCCCAGCACCCTAGGCATCCTCCAACCCCACTCCTCTCTGCAGCCCAGGTCTTCTGAGCTTCAGTCTCCCCCTGCTAACTGCTTGGTGGACACTAACCCTATCTGCTCCCAGCAGCACCATAAACTCAACACCCCTGAAACCAAATGGATCCTCTGTTTCCCCTTCCCCCACACTCCCTCCTTCTTCTATTAAAAGACCCATGATCCCCTGAACCACCCAGTCTGAGACCTTAATGTCATCTCCGACTCATCTCCCATGTACTCCCTCGAGACTCCTTCCCTCTAACACTAACCTCACCTCTTCACTTCTAATTTGGACCATCTCAGCAGCCATCTCCCCACCCAGGTTTCCTCTGTGCACTCTCACACATTGTCCAGCCCATCCTGAACGTGACTAACAATTTTAATCTCTAGCTACTCACAAACCTCTAAAAGTTTCCTTGGCCCATCCACGAATGTACAATTCTTTATTCTGATGTTTCAGACCACCCAGTAAGGCCTCGTTCTTCCTTTACACCCTACACTGGTCAGTCTAGAATAGTCATTCCCGGAAGGGTTGCCCACATTCTCCTGTCTTTGTGCCTTTGGTCTTGCTGTTCTCATCCCCTGAAATGCTCCCTTCTGTTCCCTTGAAGGCCACATAGACACCACATCTTTCATGAAGCCCTTCCTGATCTACCAACCACTGGGATCTCTCCCTCTGCTGAACCACCGTAGCACTTTATTTGTACCTTTCTCATGGCACTTACCATATTCTGCCTTGTATTATAGTGATTTGTGTACTTGTCCTATAACGGTTCTTAGACTGTAAGCTCGCCAAGGGCAGGGACTGTGTTTTATTCATCTGTATCCATCACAGCACTAGGCGTAGTGCATAGCACACAGCAGTTGCTCAATAAATGTTTGTTGAATTAAATCTTTAGTGGCTGTAGTGGCTTTTCTAGTTACCAAACTCACTTTGTATCCATAATGTCACAAGAACCTCCAAAAAATATATAGGTTGAACCAAAGCAGAAATCATTATCCTCATTGTATAGGTCATAAAACTGAGGCCAAAACCTGCATGAAGCCTCATAGCTAATGGGTAGAATTTCTGGCCAGGTCTTCTCATTGTCACACCAGGGCTTTTTCTGTTCATCTTTGAGGTTGGTCACTGTAGACTGAAAACTGGCCCTGGGCACAGAGACCAGGCAAACCTCAGTGTGAACCCCATCATATGTGCCCATCAACACAGGCAAAATCTCACTCCTTTCTGGGGAGGACAAAAGCCATTTTGTTTCGTCAGGCCTGGAGGGTGGAGGTGTAGGACGTCATCAATCATTCCCACTGCTGTTGTTGAGGGATAGGAAACCATCCTTCCAGATGGCAGGGAGACCAACAACTCCAAGGGGCTGCTGTTTGATGAATCTCTTCATGCCTAATTAAGGCTCCCCTTCCAGAATGACTGGAACAGGGACGTTTATTGATGCCAGTCAGATGGGGGCTTCAGACGTGCTACTGTCTCTTGAATGCCCTTAATAGCATCCCCAATGACACTGACAGTCTGCCCCAGCCCACTGTCTCTCACTAATGCTGCCTGATGTCATCTCTTCCCATCTTCTTCCCCATTCTTCACTTCCTTTCTCCAGGGCTCTCCCCTTGGCATCCACCAGGAGCAAAGTGAGCCCAAAAAGCCAAGTGGTGGCTTCCTTCTTGGGTACCCAAGCCCTGACCTGGAGCAATGCTGTGAGGTAGCATGGAGGGAGTGGTTGGGGAGCACTCTTTGCCACCCCTCGTGGAAGCAAAAATCAAATGGACTTCTGTTCTGGTGACAACAACTATGGGAGGGTTCAATGGTTACCATCCAGAAGCGATACTTTACTTGCTTGGGGTTTTATGATGGGGATAGTTTAATTTCCATTCTTAGTAGTCCAGATGGTGGGGCAATTTCCACATATAGTGCATTGAGTCATCAAGCTCCCAATTATAGTCTATCTAGAATCACTCACTCGAAAGCTCAAAAGAGCCACCCAACAAGAACACTAAAGGTCCCTTGTGGCCATTTTCAGTCTTCTCACCATCTCCTTAGCCATCCCACTTTCTTCTAGAACCTGGGGTTGGAAATGAGGCTCCCAAGGGCTTCCATTACCTTAAGAAAGACCTCAAATGCTCCAGCCATGATGATATATTCAAATATTAAAGAGACTTCTCCAAAACTGACCCAGTACCAGCTATGAACAGCCAATCCTTAAGGAATTAGTAGAAAAAGAACCCAACAGCCAAGAGGGAAACTCCTGTGCAGCCTCCATGAACCCTGGCATGACAGGTCCAGTTGACCACAGGAAGAGTGCAGACTTTCACGCATCTTACTGAGGTGAGTCAGGTTGGGCTTGCACAGGAAAATGTCCTTCAGTTTGGTTCCAAGTGCCTTCTTTTTCTAACGAGGTTGTGACGGTGGAGCTGCTGGTGTAAGTCAATTGAAGGCATGACTGACCCATCAGAATCACGAGTGCTTAAGGGAGGTTGGATGTTGCATGGAAACCCAGTCTGGGTAGAGCTGTGCTGCTCAAGGAAAGCCAGAATTGAGCTTTCTCATTCCAGTAGCCAAGGCAGGTGAGAACATAACTCACTGTAATAACAACTGTGGGGCAGGTTACTTGGCTTCATCTTATGCTCATGACTGCCCCATCTCTAGCTCTGGCCAGGAGCTATGGAACAAGTACCAGATGATCTGGAAGCCCGCCCCTCAAGAACCTGGGGATACAAATTTCCCATCTGTAAAATGGAGAAGACACTTACTCACCCTCTTTATGGAGTCATTGTGAAACTGCAAATACAGGATGGAGTAAATAGAGAAATTGGGTGGTTGCAGTGGGGGGAGGCTCAGTGTTGCAGAACAAATGAAGTGTGTGCAAATGTGAGTTCTCAGGACTCTGCTTGTCCAACGTCAGCTGATGTCACTGCTCTGCTCAAATCCTCAGTGGTTTTCCTCCACCCTTGCAAGAAAGCTCCAAGAATCTGATTATGGCTTATATGGTCTTGAACCCTCCTCCCTCTGGCTCACTCTCCTCTAGTCTCAGGGCCTTTGCACCTGCTGCTCCCTCTGCCTAGAAAGCTGCTTCCCAGCCACTTGAATTCAGCCTCCTCCTCATCTTTCATGCTTCAAATTGAATGTTACCTCCTGGGGAGTACATTTCTGGTCTCCCTTAGTTAATTACTTTCTATTACATATCACATTATCCTCCTAGGTGGTCTTCATAAACTATCGAAATTAACTCATTTATTTTATGGCTCTCAACCCCAGGCAGCTTTATAAAAAAATCCCAATGTTCTGGTCACACTCCAGACAAGTTTAATCAACATCTCTGAAAGTTGATCGTGGACATCAACTTTCTAGCACACAGCCAGGATTGAGCAATGCTGACATAGTTGCTTGCATCTGCCTACCCTTTTAGGATGTTCCAGGGAGACTTGTTTTCCACGGGGTCACCCATGCCCTAGAAGGTGGAAGTGGCCATCCTCCAAGGTACTTGTTAATGACTCTTCCTGGGGTGCTGGCAACAGGTTGGCAATGTGACCACGTCCTTGGCTCTCTCAAGAGGCACAGACCAGCTTTGAATTCCCCAAGGTGACACTTTTCCCCTGCAACCCCAGGCAGATGTTCAGAGTTTTTACCCCGTTAGCCAATTTGGTGAGTGGAGTTTTTCCAATCCCCATTTGACTCAAAGAACTCAGAGAACTTCATGACTTCTGCCTTACATGGGTCCTCCTAATAGAGGACCCCACCCCCACCCCAAAGACCCCTGCTGCACATTGGAACCATGGGGGAGCTTCAAAGTCCCTGAAATCTGGGTCTTACCCCCAGGGATTCTGACTCCATAGTCTGGGGTGTGTCCTTGGCATCTCTAGAAGTTCCCCAGATGGCACAGAGGTGCTGTCCCAGCCGGGAACTACTTACCCAAACCCAATTCCTAAACCCCTGCAACCTCTTGCACGGAAGCCCCTCTCGGGCCCCTCGTTTGAGGTTCTTTCTTTTGGTCCTGGATTCTGAGGGTTTCCTTCCTTGATTTCAAGCTTAGGTCTGTTTTATCTTGTGGGTTTTATTGAGGAAATTATTGTGTTGGTCACATCCAAGGTTCTGGATCTCTGTGTGCTTACAGCAGGAGAAAAAGCCTGTCCACCATATTGCCTGTCTCCCATTCAAAGCCCCATGAGAATAGGGGCCTTGACCGGATCGTTCACCAGAGCATCCCAACTGCTAGAACTATGCCTGCCACAAAGTAGGCACCTAATAAACTTCTGTTGAATGAATGAAGGAATGAGTGTGGGTGCTTCAAAGAAGACTTGCACCTCACTGACCTCCAGAGTCCCACCCAATGGAAAGAACACCAATACCTCCTCAAGAGAAGTAGGATTTGCTCCACTTTCTTGGCTAGGCCATGCATTTTAGACCTGTACAGATGCTTTCTATAATATTTATCCTTATGACAGTCTGTTTGTGGCGTTGCCCCGGTTTCACAGATAAGACAATCAAGGTTCTCAGAGGTTAAAGACTAATTTAAGATGCCAAAGTTCATGAGTGGATGGTTTGATGCCAAAGCCAGCGCTGTTAACACCACCTCACCTGACAGTCACTTAATTCTATCAACCCTCGACCATCTTGTCGTAGCAACCCCCAGGGCGTTGGTGGTTTGCTTATCTGGGTGGAGCTCAGAGGCTTTCTGCACACCCTGGAACCCAAGGGCTTGGGTTTCTATCCCAGGTCCACCACCTCCTAGCTTTTTGGTCTTGGGCAAGTTAATTAACTTCTTTGCCTCAGTTTCCTATGGAATGGGAATAATAATAATAGCATCTACCACAAAAGGGTGGCCGTGTCCAAACTCCTCATAGGATACTGTTCTGCTCTGAGTCTTCCCATTGGCAGAGATGACCTAGATCCAGGACACACCTGTGCAGCAATGTCAATTGTTCAAATGCTTCCTTGCCATGTGGTCAAGAGCCACAGCTCTGAGCCCTCCACGTGCCCCATGCTCCAGCACTGTGGCCTGACAGGTCCATTCTGATCAGTCAGGGTCCCTCTAGGTTGTTAAATACATCACATATCACCCCTGTTCTCAGACCATTCTGGCAAGAAACTAAAGAGCAGGAGGCCTGCTTGGGCATTGGGACCGTCAGGCAGGACACCTGAGCCTCACTTCATTGGTGGTTTTGTGATAACTACTCCTGGAGAAATGACTGGCTTTCCTCTTTCTTGTTGTCCATGGACACATCCTTGACCCAAAGAAGATATTCTGTGTAGCTTATGGGAGTGCAGATTGCAAATTCAACTGGGGAAGTATCAAGAGACACAAGGAGAGGCACCTTAAGACAGTCGAGACAAGACTGGCCGTGGGCAAACAATCACCTTGACTAATTTCTGGGAAGTACACAGTGAGGGGCTGGAGGGTAACGAAAACAGAAAGAAGAGCAGGGACTGTTTGTTTACCACTAACTAAATGGTTTGCATGGTCTAGCTCATTTAATTCTCACAGCCACCCTTTTGTGGTAGATGCTATTATTATTATTCCCATTCCATAGATGAGGAAACTGAGACAAAGAAGTTAATTAACTTGCCCAAGACCAAAAAGCTAGGAGGTGGTAGACCTGGGATAGAAACCCAAGCCCTTGGGTTCCAGGGTGTGCAGAAAGCCTCTGAGCTCCACCCAGATAAGCAAACCACCAATGCCCTGGGGGTTACATTAGACTCCACCAGTGAGTGATCCAGCCAGTTCCCACAGATGCTGTTCCCACACCAGTCTCAGTCACCAGCTTCTCCCCACCCCTTGTGTCACTCCCTGGTCCCACAGTGAAAATACTTTTAAGTGCAGTGTCTGTGACAGGCCCTGACTGCACAGCCCAAGTCTGTGGCTGCTGCCGCCGCCTTTTGTATGTAGCAGGGAAGCTGAACATTCTTCCCTGCACTTACAGGGCCACTTGGCCCAGTGTCCGGGGACTAGATGGGAGGTGGCGAGACTACAGGCTGCTGGGAAAATGTGGAATCACTCTCTGGCAGAGGACAGCTTGGAAGTGAGAAGTGACACCAACAAAGCAGAGGACAAAGCAAATGAATGAAGAGCAGGGATGCAACAGACTGTGAAAGGGCAGGGGACTGTCCTTGAACACTGCCAGATGCTACCAGCTGACCCAGTCAGGACCAACAGCCTGCCTTGAAATTAGGTGCTTGCACCAGACTGGGTTATGGCAAAGAAGGAAATTCCAGCCCTCTTTTGCAGCCTCAGGAAAACTGGGGGACCTCAGATAACTCAGGGCTTACCCCTTCCCCATCAGCTCTCTGCCTGAGCAGTGTGGGCCCAGCCACTCACCTCCCATCTCTGTTTCCTCATCAGGAAACTGGGAATAAGAAAACCTGCCTGGCTCTGCTGCTCTTGTAGTTAAACCAGATAGGGCGCCTCAAGTCCTTCACCCCCTGAGAGCATCAGCTGCTTGGCAACTCACTGCCTTCTCCTCTGCACAGCTGCCTCAGGCCAAGGGGGCAAAGACTGTTTGGTGGTGAGCTCTGCTCAACCCGCCTTCTTCACTGTTGTTGAAGCAAGTGGGCAGGCCCTGGCATACAGTAGTGCCCAATAATAAATAGATGCCTACGGAATGAATGAATGAGGGAGTGAACGCTTTCCAGTTTCCTGAAATCATTCCTCTCAGACTACTCAACAGCTGGGTTCCCCAAGCCTCAGTTTCTAGGCTAGAAAGAAATGGGCACATTTCTCTGCCTCTACCTGAAAGCTGCAGTTAGGATCACAGTGATGTCACAGACAGTACCCCTAGTTGAACGACAGCACCTCATTTAATGTTGGCACCCCTAACTTCTTTCCCTATTGAAGACCAAAAGAGGTACTTACTTCCAAATGGCTTTGTGTACCTGCAACACCCTGACTGAGTCAAGTAACCATCATACCTTCTAGTTGTTGAGTGTCTGCCATGTGCCAGCCACCACACTGGACACTCTGACTAGACTGTCTCAACCCCTCACCCTCTGAGGTTGGTATTATTCATCCCATCTTATGAATAAGAGACAAGGCCCATGGCTTGTCACATAGCTAGTAAATGGCCGAGCTGGGATCAAATCCAGGTCAAAAATTATTTCTGTGAATCTCCAGAGGGCCGGAGTTTCCTTCTTTGCCATAACCTAGCCTGGTGCAAGCACCTAATTTCAAGGCAGGCTGTTGGTCCTGACTGGGTCAGCTGGTAGCATCTGGCAGTGTTCAAGGACAGTCCCCTGCCCTTTCACAGTCTGTTGCATCCCTGCTCCTCATTCATTTGCTTCTATACAGCAGTTGAAATCTATTCATTCGTTCATTCATTTGTTCATTTGTTCATTCATTCATTTATCTTTGTCTTAGTCATTTAGGCTTCTCTAACAAATATACTATACACTTGGTAGTTTAAACAACAAACATTTATTTTTCACAGTTTTAGAGGCTGGGAAGTCCAAGTTCAAGGTGCCAGTAGATTCTGTTCTTGGTGAGGGCCCTTTTCCAGGCTTGCAGATGACAGTCTTCTTGTCATATTCTCACAGAGGAAAGCACAGAGAGAGAGGCAAGCTCCTGTGTCTCTCCTTATTAGGGCACTGGTCCCATTCATGAGGGCTCCATCCTCATGGCCTAATTACCTTGCAAAGGCCCCATCTCCTAATACTACCACATTGGGAGTTAGAGTTTCAACCTATGAATTTTGGGAGGACAGGAATATTCAGTCTATAAACATCTCTTCACCCATTCACTTAAGAAATATCAGGAGTATTCACTAGATCTCCTGGCATATGAACACCCTGTCCTTGCTCCTGCAGAGTTCACAAACCAGTGGTGGGAGTGGAGAGGGCAGACATATGGTACTGCACCATAAGGGGAGTTGCAGAGGAATTGCACCCTGCTGTAGAGAGCGCAGAAACAAAAGAGCCAGGAACTCTGCCTGCAGAAGGGTGAACAAAAGAGAGCACTTCACGGGAAGCTTCACAGAAGAGGAGGAAGCATGTGAATTCTTGCTGCTAGTTTTCCAGCTCACCCACGTTTGCACCTCCCTCCTCAACTCCTCATGAACATCTTGACCACTGACAGGAACAGAACTCTGAAGCAAGACTTAGGAACTAAATTTACATGCCTGTGACGACAGCTCTCCTCTTCTCCACAGAGTTCCAGTTCTTGGCTGCACCCTCTGCTCCACTTTCAATGTCCACCTGTGTCCTCAGGTCTCAGGCTCTGTGGCTTTCTCCACCTAATTTCACCACTTTCTTCTAGTCCTTATTGAACAAGACCCACTCTCAGTTTACTTAACACTTTTAATTCTACCAGCATAACAGAATTATGTCCACAGATACAGAAATATGACAGTATTCCTTTACAACCCCCTTAGTTTCTAAACAAATACATGTTCATTATTTATCCTAATATACATGCTTCCTCCAAAATAATAGATTATCTCACCAAATCGCCCAGCAGTGGGAAAAGTTGGTGTTAGAGGGAGTTGGATGCTTAAGTCGTCATATGCAGTCTGACTTGGGAACTCGAGGTCCCAAATTAAAGGCACACAAAAGTCAGGGTACAACCCAGCAAGGACAAACTCCTGATCCTCCTCTCTGTCTGGGCTCTGAGTTTGCTCCCTCTTATTCCTCAACCACATGCTTCCTTATGCCCACTCTTCAGATGTAGGGTGTCCATTTGCCTACTCCTCTTGGGCACACTCTGCCATGACCTTCTCATGTCTGCTCGTGACTCTTCTCTTCCATCAGACCCAGCACATTGAGTGGACCCCAGAGTGACTGATCCCTGAGTGTCTCCAAAGAAATTTCTCCTTGTCCAGCCCAGGTGGGTAGACAGGAATTTCCTGGGCCCCATCCCCCAAGCACTCCACCCCTAGCTAGTGTTGGTGCAGAAGGAAACTGAATTCAAGCCTCAAAGGAATAAAAGCTGAGATAGGAGGATAGTACATAACATTGAAATTGCTTCCCTCCACCCTAATCTAAGTAGCCATCAACAGATAATGGAAGAGACACATCCCTGTTATTTGATGAAGTGTCTCTTCATATTTGCTTCCTTATTTGAACTGATTTTGTTGTAGAAAATAATATAAAGACTCAGAGTTTAAAATAAGGCTTTGTCTTTTACCTAAAACCTGTAAGGATGAAGGAGATGAAGGAAACACTGACAAGCGGAAACAGACTGACAATCACATTGCTGAATGTATTAAAATTACATCCTTTCTATTATACCAGTGTACAACCTAAGGCTCTCTCTGAGAAATGTCTTGTGGTCTGCACAGGAGGAGGGTCTTTTTAAAAAAAATTTTTTATTTTAAAAATGTGGGGTACAATTCAGGGTTGGATATACAAATGTTCATTACGCAGTTACCCTTGTTGATGAAGTATGCCCCCCTCCCTGGCAGATTCCCACTACTGCCAATCCCACCCCACCCCCCAGCAGTTTCCCAGTACTGCCAATAGGAGGGGGGACTTTATGCTTCTCTGCAGATAAGGGAAACACAAATTGTATAATTTAGCAAACTCCAAAAGGCTAGTTGATTGGAATGTAGATAACATTCATTTAAAAGGGGTCGGGATGTTTGTCCAGCAAAATATTTAAAAGCTATAATTTCATTGAGATTATAGGTTTCTTCTTCTCCCCATAGGTTATATGGGTGTACTTCTGTCTATTATGGAGTAAATCTCTTTATTTCAAACATCTCTTCTCCACCTACAGACTCATGTGCATCTGTATTAGGAAGATTAGTTTTCCATTAGGGATACATTTTCTTTGTTCAATTTATTCTGCTTTTGATCATTCTGCTGTCAAGAATTCCTTGTCCAGTGACAAGAAAAGATAAATAATTTTGAAATCTTACATCTTAATCATATACCTATGATTTCCTATCCTCTCTTCCTCAAACTCTCCTAGCTAAACCTGAGCCAAGTCTTCCCAATTCTCAAGTCAACCCCAGGTGCTCCAATTGAGGTCCCCAGAGTCTGTCTTTCAGATTTTTCAAATATTTCCCTTTCTTACTAAGAAAACATAAGACTATTCATTCTCATCTCTTTTTTTTTTTTTTTTTTTTTAACTCAGATATATTAGTAAAATTCTGCCAGGAAAACAGAAACCTTTCTAGGCATTTCAAATAAAAAAAGGATTTAATGCAAGAAAGTAGAGGCTTTCCACATTTTTGGATGAACTAAGAGAATAAAAGTCAGGGGAAAACACCACTAACTTTCAGGAAATTAGAAAGTACAGGGACTGCAAATGGACACTGGTGATCTGTGTCTCTCCCTGTCCCAGAGAGGGTAAACTAAGCAGAAGGGTCCATAAGCCATTGGGAGAACATCATGTCAACTGTTTCCTGAAGCCCATGTGATTCTCTACCATGTTGCAGGAACAATAATGACTTCTATTTTTCTTCTACTTTCCAAATCATGCATGAGTATCTCCCATTGGTGGAATCTAAACCAGAATCTTGCAAGGATATGCAGTTCCCATAATTCCAACCCCACAAATATAGCAAAGAGCTTCAAAGGGAGTGGGGATGAATGCTCACTTCCTAAATCCAGTACATCAGGGGTCCACAATTCTCCAGGCACTATGTTAGCACAGCTTTGTGTATATTATCTACATTTTTCACATGAGGAAATAGAGTTCAGACTTATTAGGTAATTTATCTAAGAACATACAACCAACCAGGGATCATTGGTCTGATTTCTGAGCTCATGCTCTTTCTACAACATTGTCCAGCTTCATATGACATTTGAGTGCATGAACTTTTACGATCTATCATGTCCTTCCTGCAGTGCATCTCCAGAAATTTTCCAGGGACAATTTTCTCCTAATCCAGGGACAGCGGTTAGGGTATCCTTATTTCTTAGCATTTCTATGCAGCTGTGTCTCCCCCTCTTTAGGGTATTCTTCCCTAGGTGATTCTGATACTGGCAGTCCATGTCTCCTCCATCAGCTTCAACTGATCCTTAGTTGTCTGGCCCTTTCTGAGAGCATAATTTTTTTCCTCACTCTCAATTTGACATCGTTAATCTTCAATCATGAGCACAGAGAAGTCCTGGCAAGAAGTCCTGGTGCCTCTTCAGAAGGCCTGTGGATGGCCTCTGAAGGTCTGCTAGTCAACAGCCCAGTCTTTCAGAAAAGACTACAGGGTTTCCCAAGATTATTGTCAACTGCATAGGCCATTAAGGTGCAGATCAGCTTTCTTTGTCTTTCTCAGGGACAAAGGAATTCTCTTGCCACTACCTCTTGGGAGCCAAATTGGACAGAGAAGAGGAGCTGAGAAGGAAAGCAGTGGCAGCTCCATAAATCACCAAGGTGGGTGAGCAGGACCTTGTATTTTTTTTCTTCCAGCCTGGACAGAAAAGGACTTTTCTTTGACATGAAGAGCAGTGTCTCAGCACCTTGTTATATCATCGGTCAGGATCCCACCAAAGTTACTATAATCTCCAGGAGACTTGGTTTCCCATCCTGAACAAGGGCATTATTCTTACTCACCCTGTCCATAGGCAGGAAGTTTGTATGATGAGGTCCTAAGTGACAGCCCCATACTTCCAAGAGGAAGCAAGGAATGACTGGGAAAAGGTAACACTGTAAATAGAGAGGTGCCTCACAATTGGCTTTGTCAGTTTAAAAGAAAGCGGAAAACGTGGCACTCAGTCTTTGTTTCTGAGTACCACGTTTCTTCCTTTCTTTTTAACTGAAAAAGCAAATTGTGAGGCATGTCTTTAAAATAAAAATAAAATAATAAAAGAAAGGGGAAACAAACTAACAGGAGGATCTAACCCAGAATCATATTTGAATGGGAGTAGAACAGTGGTCCCCAACCTTTTTGGTATCAGGATCCAGTTTCACGGAAGATAATTTTTCCATGGTCCAGGGTGTCAGGGGGATGGTTTGGGGATGATTCAAGCACATTATATTTATTGTGCACCTTTTTTCTCGATCTCTCTCATGTGCAGTTCACACTAGATTTTGCGCTTCAATGGGAATCCAATGCCACCACTGATTTGACAGAAAACAGAGCTCAGGCAGTAATGCAAGTGATGAGTAGCAGCTGCAAATACAGATGAAGCTTCACTTGCTCACCTGCCACTCATCTCCTGCTATGTGGTCCAGTTCCTAACAGGTTGGGGACCCCTGGAGTAGAGGATAGCAGAGAAACACATTCTATAAAGTAATGCCTTTTCAAAAATACTTTAGGTAATAAGTTGACATGATAATCATTAAGGCTGATGAAAAGATATTAGAGGAAGCAAGGTGAAATCAAGACATAACAACACATAGACAAGTGGTAGTATTTTAACAGTGCTTGTGACCTCACACCCAACAACATAGATAACAACAGATCTCATGCCTGGGTTCACTCCTCCATGGGAGACACTAGCCACACTTCTGGCTATGCCAGATGGTGACTTTAAACTCAGCCTATTTTTAAATAGCATGCAAAATGTGAGTGTCTAGACTTCAGAAGCTGGGGTACAAAGAAGAGCCTTGCCTATATTTGATTCAGACATTGTCCTTACCAATCCTGAGACAGAATTTTGAGAACAACTTGACTTCTATTTTGGAATATGTTATGAGGTTTCCCAAGGAAACACTAAGTCATAGGCTAGACTCAAACCAAACTTTTCCTCTTGGATGTCCTAGAGGCAGGAAACTGAGGTAGATGACATGGAGGAGACATTTCTGGATGTGTAAATCTAGCCCTTGGTTCCTATGCATGACATTAAGTCCTGCCCCCAGGGCTTTACTCAAAAGGACCTTAGCTCTACACGAGAGAACTGAATAATGTCAAATGTTCACACATAAATTTGTATATGGGAAATAGGTCCAAAACATACTCAGAGTAGACTTACAAACAGTGTTGGTTCACTGGGTCCCATCATCTTCTAAATACTAATCCAGGGTTTGGAAGCCAAACCCCCAAGCAAAAAGCTTTGTCCTCTCTTTGAAAACTTAAACAATGGCTAACTTCTAATGGAGACAAAATGAAGCCTATGAAAGCCTATTCCAGGCTAAAACCTCAACATACTGTCCCTGTGTCCCACATACACACCTCTGAAGTCTCCATTCGTTCTGCCATATTCTCCAAGCGAAATATTAACTACATTGCAATGTATTTCTGGGAATCAGGTCTTTTATGCCTCCCTATAAGGAGGACAAACTGGGCTTTTATCAAGTTTTAAATAAACCAGGGCACCCAAATTGAAAAGAAAAAAGTCAAATTTTCCTTTTTCATAGATGATATGATCTTATGTTTAGAAAAACCGAAAGACTTCACCAAAACCATTAGAACTAACAAAAAAAATTCAGTAAATTTGCAAAATACAAAGTCGAGATACAAAAGCCAGTAACATTTCTGCACATCAGCACTGAACAATCTGAAAAAGAAATAAAAAATACCATTTACACTAGCAACAAAAAAATAATAAAACATGTAGGAATAAATTTAACCAAAGCAATGAAAGATGTCTACAATAAAAACTATAAAACATGACTTTTAAAAAGTGGAAGAGAACACAAAAGAATGGGAAGACATCCCATGCTCATGGATTAGAATAATTAATTTTTTTAAAGTCTAGACTTCTCAACATCCCTATCAAAATACTAATACAGTCCCAATCAAAATGCAAATGACACTTTGCACAAAAATAGAAAAAATAATTCTAAAATTCATATGGAACCACAAAAAACTCAAATAGCCAAAGCAATCTTGTGCTGTTCTGGCCTGTTCTTTTTGAACAAAGTTGGAGGCATCACACTACCTGACTTCAAATTTTACTACAAAGCTACAGTAACCAAAACAGCATGGTACTGACATAAAAAAAGACACATAGACCAATGGAACAGAAAACAGAATCCACACATTTACAGCCAACTGATTTTACAATGGCACCAAGAATATCAATTGGCAAAAGGACGGTCTCTTCAATAAATGGTGCTGGGAAAACTAGAAATCTATATGCAGAAGAATGAAACTATACCCCATCTCTAGTGATATACAACAATCAAATTAAAAGACTTAAATGTAAGTCCTGAAACTATGAAACTAATAGAAGAAAACATTGGGAAACATTTAGGACATTGGTTTGGACAAGTTTTTTTGTATAAGACCTTGAAAGCACAGTCAACCAAGACAAAAATAGACAAATGGTATTAGATCAAGCTAAAAAGCTTTTGCACACCAAAGGAAACAATCAGCAGAAAAGAGGCAATCCACAGGATGAAAGAAAATATTTGCAAACTATCCATCCAACAGGGGATTAAGAATATGTAAGGAACTTAAAAAACTCAATAGCAAAAATAAAAAACCAAATAATCCTATTTAAAGATTGGCAAATGATCACAATAGAGATTTCTCAAAAGAAGACATACAAATGGCCAACAGGCATATGGAAAAGTGCCCAATATCACTAATCATAAGGGAAATGCAAATCAAAACCACTATGAGATATTATCTCACCCCAGTTAAAATGGCTATTATAAAAAAAATAATAATAGCAGATGCTGACAAGGGTGCAGAGAGAGAGGAACACTAGCACACTGTTGGTGGGAATGTAAATTAGTACAACCATTATGGAAAACAGTATGTAGGTTCCTCAAAAAAGCTAAAAATATATCTACCATATGATCCAGCAGCCCCACTACTTGGTATATATCCAAAAGAAAGGAAATTAGTTTATCAAAGAGATCTGCACGCCCATGGTTTTTTTTGTTTTTTGTTTTTTTTTGCAGCACTATTCAAAATAGCCAAGACGTGGGATCAGCTTAAGTGTTCATCAACGAATGAATAAATAAAGAATATGTTATATATATTTATACATATATATAAATCAGCTATAAAAATGAATTAAATCCTGTCATTTGCAGCAACATGGATGTAACTGAAGGTTATATATTAAGTGAAATAAGCTAGGCACAGAAAGACAAATCATATGTGGGAGATAAAAAGTTGATCCCATGAAGGTAGAGAGTAGAACGATGGTCACCAGAGGCTGAGAAGGGTACGAAGGAGGGAGGAATAAAGAGAAGTTGGTTAAAGAGATTGGCTAGATAGAAGGAATCAGTTCTAATGTTCAATAGCACAGTGACTATAGTTAATAATAATTTATTATATATTTCAAAATACCTGGCAGAGAAGATTTGGAATCTTCCCAACACAAAGAAATAATACATGTTTGAGGTGATGGATGTCCTAATTACCCTTATTTGATTATCCACACATTGTATGTATGTAACAAAATATCACATGTATCCCAAAAATATGCACAATTATATCTTAATAAAAAAATACACACACACATATATAGAGAGAGAGAGAACAAAGCTGTTTCTACCACTGTTCAGGAACTGGCTAAATTATAGTAACTATATATGATGGAGTAAAATGCAAATACTGCATGTCTAAAAAAATAAAAATTAAATAAACTCTTAAACATTAAGAGACATCAGGTTTCTTCTGAGTTTAAAAAGTCCATGATGAAGCCACAATAGACTATTCTTTCACACTCTGAAAGTTTACAGTACCAGAGTCATAGCACAACAGTTTTAGATCTTGAGAGCATATATTTCCACATTTCCATTCCTTCTCCTTGATGCTTCCTTGAATTTACCACAGTCTGTCATCTACAAAAATGCTCCAAAGCTAAGAAATCTACGTATTACCCTTGCTAAAAAGGAGGAATATAGGGTGAGTAAAAAATACTCTTGTTTGCTTCATAAATGGCCGTAGTACAGAACTGTTCAAAGTTCCAGTGAAACAACTTGGAATGAAAGGATATATGTAAGATTCCAGGCACAATCATCCAACAGAAAAAGTAAATTTCCTAAGAACTGTGGGAATAAGTCTTCTGTATAAAGATGAGGATGGAAAGTATTCATCTTCTAGAACCCCCATTAAAATGATAAAAAGGGATCCAACTCCACTGACACATAAAGAATGGAAGAGAAAACAAGAGACATTTGGAAGATAAAAAGCAGATGGATGACTAGGAACTGACTTGGCTATGTTGTGAGCTAGCTTCAGAAAAGGTGCCCATAAATGTGGTGATTAAAATGAGGCTAAACACAGGAAAACTGAATAAAAGATTTTAAAAGAGCAATTAGACCTTCAGGTTGCCTCTCCCTTCTGGGAAACTGGAAGATGGCTTCTCATACACCCAACCCTAGAAAGGCTAAAGCCAGAGAATTGTGGATACCAGAGAATTGTGGATACCAGAGACAGGTATAGGACAAGGGTAACAACGGAAAACAGAGGGACTGAGTAACTATGCATCTACTGAATGCTGAGACAGACCTCTCCCCACCTGATTCTGGCCTCTTTTCCAGCTCAGCTTCTAAAATATTGGCTGCCAGGACTCACCTTCTTGGTAAGCTATTAGAATTTGGGGGGAGGGGGGGTTGTTTTTTTGTTTTTTTTAAATCTGGTCAGCTCAAGAGGAAAAGAAATTAAGATACTAACACAAGGAGCCAGTCAGATCATTGTATACTGAAGTTCATCAGGGGGCGGGGGGGGGGGGACGGGGACGATGACAAAAAAGCTTGTGTCAAAAGCTGCAGTGGTCAACAAGCTTTCCATCTGGAATCCAACATTTTCTGACCTACTTATGGTTAGGCAGAGCATAAATGAAACTTGATCTGGCCAACTGACGACAGGCAGAAATGGCATAGAACCAGCACACAACTGTCTGGCTGTCTATTCCCCTACTGAAGTGCCCAAAGAGACTGCATGATCCAGATGAAACAACTACAAGATAATGGAACCTCCATAAACCTAGGCCCCTGAGTGTAGAGCAGAGTTCTATAGCAACATTCACTGGAAATGTTGTATGGTAAATTAACCTTTATTTTGTTAAGCCACTGAGAGCCAGTCATGGTTTATTTCAAAATATGTCTAATTGCTCCTCACTAATACAGAGCCACCCGCCCCCACACATACACAAAGTTTTCAATCATCATTTTGGTACACAGTGTTAAATATGAGTACTCAAGGATCAACAGACTTCTGACAAAAGCCTCTAATATGCAAAATAGAAACTAAAACAACTATAACATGGCAGCTTGGAGGAACAAAGATTAAGCAAGAGAACAAAAACCATTCCTAAAATTCTCAATGAAGTAAGAGAAGATATTTCACTGAAGAAACATGACCAGAAATGCTATAAAGAAGAAACTTGTATTCTGAGGACCAAAAAAGAGCTCTTATAATTAAAAATATGATAGCAAAAAATAAAAATTCAATAAAGGCATTTGAAAAAAATTGAGGAATTCTCCCAGAAAACAGGACAAACAGACCAAGATGGTGGAAAAGAACACAAAATAAAAAAAATTGGAGCCTCAAAATTGGATGTCCATCACCCAAATAATTACAGTTCCAAAAGAGAATGAAGAAAACTGGAGAAAAAAATTATCAAATGAACAGCTCAAGAAAAATTTGCAGAACAGAAGTAAATACATTTTACATTTTATAAAAAGGGCTCACCAAGTGTCCAAAATGGATAAAAATGGTCTGGCATACTTTTTATTTGTAAATATGGCAGGAGAAGTTATTTGAATCAATACTTCTCCTGAAAACATCTAAAAATGCTAGATAAAACACTAATGGGAGAGCAAACAATGTCCCACTCAAAACCTAAGTGAAGGCAGAAATTTTGAGGTCACATTTCACTAAAGGCATTGCCAAACTGAGTGAAATTAAGTGTTGATTTTTTATAGGATAACAGTGGTCATACTAGCAGGATAAGGAGGAACCAGAAGAAAACCTGTTCTACCTTAACTTAATACCCAGGGATCTGCAAGAGAGGTGCTTTGGCAGTCAGAAAAGCAGGAGGGATAAAAATCTAAAAGTCCTCTTGTAGTAGTCATAACCAAAAGCTGGCATTTATGTAGAATGTTCAGCCCAACTGTGCATCACATGAATAGTCCAAAAGAAACTTCAAGCCATGAATGCAGTTGAAAGTGATCCTGGGCTGATGGTGCCCCAAGGCCCCTGGCAAAAGTCAAAGTAAATATTCTCCAAAGGAATTTTCATCCTAGTCCAAAAGAAGATTTTCCACAAATAAGTTCTCCAGAAAATGAGCAGCATACAGTCAAAAATAACCAAGCAGTGCTCACTTTGTCAGCATATGTACTGAAATGAAACAACACAGAAAAAAACAGCATGTTCCTTGTACTAATAAGTTCAACATGCAGTTACTCTGTGAGCCATCCGTTCTCCTCCTAGGTATTTAAGCAAGAGAAATGAACACATATGTTCCCACAATGACTTGTACATGAAGGTTCATAGCAGCTTTATTCTTAATAGCCCCAAACTGAAAACAATCCACATGTTGATCAACAGGAGAATGGATAATCAAATTGTGAAATAGTAAAACAATAAAGTATTATTCAACAATAAAAAGGAATAAACTATTATTAGATGAATGAATTTAGATATTTCCCTTCCTTCAAGTCTTCCTGCTTTCAAGCCTGAATGTGAGGGAGTAGAGAAAGAAAAGGAGACTAAATTTTTCTCTCTTTTAGCTCCACCTTCTTTTTCCCTAGATTCCTAGCTATGGCAGATGCCTTCTCAGGCTGACAATTTACAAATCCAACTATTACTCCCTTGAAATCCAGAAGTCACCCTTCAGGGTCTCTCTCTGTTAGCATCTCATCAGCTTTCTAGTCGTACTTCTTGGGCAAAGTCTCTTTTCAGGCCCCTCCAGGCCAAATCTCCTCCTCTGGTCCATTGGAGTCCTGGTGCCTCAGCCTGAAAACCTGTAGCTAACTCTGATATGTGTCAGGCCTCAGTCCACTGTGTCCCCCAATTCCAGGGACAACTCTCTAGCTTTCCGGGGTCCTTCAGATGGCTCCTCTTTTTTCTTTTGCCTCCCCTTCTCCACGGTGTGTGGATTATGGGTATGTGGATCACATCATATGCCAACAACTCTCCCCACAAATATCCAATATTTCCAATTGCCAGTTTCAGTGATTTCATATCCTTCAGACAGGTGATGGTCTAAGATTCAAGATACCCCTTTTGCAAGTCTTGCATTGACATTTAGCACCTGGCTTTGAAATGTAAGGATGCTTAGCTGCTCTCAGTTTGGTTTTGGTCTTTGGCATCTCAGCTAAAAGAGAGGCAGAGCTTCATTTTAACAAGCTGCTGCAGTCACTGGGCACTGCTAGGGGAGGGAGGGAGGAGGGTGGAGCTCATTGATAGCACAAAGGGTACTTGGGTTATTAACAGGAGGAGTAAGGGCCAGTTAGACGCCTAAACCTCACCAGTATGCAGCCTACTTATGTAGTTAATCCTCACTTGTATCCCACATTCCTATAATAAAATAAAATAAAAAACAAAAAAAAGAAAAAAAACAAAAATTAACTCAAAAAAATTAATATTCTGCTCCAGGTAAAAGCTCAGGCAGCTTGTCTGCAATCCCATCTTACAAGAATCCAGCAAACTCAGAGGCCTAGGTTTCTTAGAGCTCAATCTCTAAGGGCCCAGAAAATAGATATTTGGTAACTCAAGGGCCAGGATTATGGCTGACTGAAATTTAGGGGACTACAAGAAATGTGGGCCACATCTTGGCAATCTGAAACAAGATGAAATTCCTTCATCTGCCACTAACCTCTGGTTTACAATAGCATTAAAATCAGAATTCCAGATTAGCAACATCTGGGTTTCCATGACATGAAAGTGTCTATTGCTGCAACCGTTCCCTAGTCAGGAAGTAAGGCTTCACAGCAATGGGCAGTTTGTACAGGGGTTCTCCTAGTGTTAAAGAATGGTTTGGAAGCTGAAGTGCCCTTCTTCTTAAGGTCAATTTTTGAACAAACTGAAGCATAGTTACAAGATATTGTTGCTAGAAGAAACCTTGGAGACATTGTACTCCGAGTCAAACAGTGAGAAGCACACTGGTTCTTAGACCCCATCTTCATGGAAAGCATCTACTTCATCTCACTACCCTGCCACTGGGCCTAGTCTCAGCAGTATCCATCAGTGCAAGACAGTATGAAAGATGAAATCTATTTGTCATCACCAGTTCAACCTAATTCTCTTATTTTACAAGGAATATCATCATCCTATCGGTTGCTCAGTGTCACACAGCTAGTCAACAACAAAGGAAAGACCAAAATCCCAGTTTAATGCTTTCAGCCACCCAACTCTGGATTCGCAGGAAAAGTAGCCCTTACCCATAGTTCATTCCTCCCATTAAGTCTCTCCAAAAACTGAAGACTAATTCTACTTGTAAATGTGACCCCAATGCTATATTTACCAGAATCTCTCCTGAGCCACAACACTTCTGCTCTTCCATCCTGAGATCTTCCCAGGTAAACATCATATTAAGTTCAAACGCTTTGCATAAACCACTTTTAACTCAGTATTTCTAGCACCTCCTGACCTTAGCAGAAAGTCAAATGTTATACCTTCAAGTTAAAAGGCCTAACATAAGGGTTAGGGTTCACTATTTCCTGAAAAAGTGAAAATGGAATACTTCCAAGTATCATATTGTAGTTGCACTAAACTCTTGGAATGGATTGCATTTAAGAATTTTGAGTCTAGAAGGGGCCAGAGAAAACAAAAACCTTCCCTTCAGATTCTCAGTATCTTTCTGAATCTTTTTCTGACAAACTTGCCTACCTCTGTCCAGAATGGAAAGTGCTTGTGGGTTGGAGGTGACCAGGAACGCAGACATAAAGAAATAGTGCATTCTATTCCTGGATTGCATATTACTCTCCATATGGGTGGGCGAGCCAAAACATATGGTGTTCCATCTGCAAGATGGGGCTGGCTGGGTCCCATGAATGGCTTTTAATGCAAGTAGATTCCACTGATTTGGTCTGCCTCCAAAGGAGAAGAAAAGCCAGTGATTCAAATATTGTGTAAAACCATTGAAATTAATAGCACAAAACAAGACTCATTTGTATTCTGCCTAATTTAAAAGATGTCTGCTCGGTGCAAAGTAATGAATTAGTTACGGGGGTGTTTGGACTGAGTGTTTGACAGTCTCCTTGAAGGAACAAAATGCCTTTTTTCCTTCTCTCAAGTCACTCTCTGTTAAGTTATTTTGAGCCATTCCCCCCAGGAAATACACTAAGCATTCTGCCTTCTATAATGGGCCAGACTTCAAGAGGTTCACAACACCCTGCACGGCCGATCCGGCTTCCACGCTCCAAGTCCAGAATGGGAGGAAGAATTCAAGGAGATGCTCCTTTGAAAACTGCCTAATGTAGATACATTGTAAGTTAGAGTCCAGTTCATGCCCTACCAGTAAATCTCCAAAGACCACTTGTCATCAGCAGACCCAGTGGGCAGGAGACCTCACCCTTCCTGAATGCAGAGAGAGAAAGCTTGAGGTTCATCCCTGAATGGCTGCACTGTGCAACTCCATGCCACACATTGCCCTGGAATGTCGTGAAGGGCTCACCTGCAGCCCCAGCTACTGCTCAGTCACTGAACTATGCACTGCCTGGTTAATGATGATGATGATGATGATGATGGTTATGCAATGTGGTGAGACCCTGCTGTGTGCCACGCATCGTGCTACACATGATGCCTGAAATGTCAGATTTCATTCTCACAGTCCCTCCATGAGGTAGGCACTGTCCTCCCTACTTTACAGATGAAGAAGCTGAAGTCCAAAGAATAAGCTACCAAGTGAAAGAGCTAGCAAGTAGCAGACCAGGATGCAAACACCAGTGTTCCTACCCCAAAGCACATGTTGAGATTAAAGGAGAAAAGGTGGTGTGGCTGCCACTATGAACACCCACCTGAGCTGCTGCGTCTCTGGATAAGACAGCTCTGCTATTATTTGAAGTACTCGTGAGCCCAAACTAGGACTGACAGGAAAAGCAACTACTCCCCAGTCGTGACCCTTATTCAAAGCTGAGGGCAGGAGCCTGCACAGAACCTTGATGGCATCATTCCCTCCCGGACTGGGTCTAAGCCTAAAATGATGATCTTCACACCGACTTTCTTAACATCTTATTATATAATTCAGTTCAAGACAGCAGTGACAAAGGCCAAAATATACCAAAAAATCCCACACCACCCATTTTTCCCTATGGATTAGAGGCCTTGTGCTTCTTACAGTTCATTCTTGGTTGTCTTGGTCACATGGTTTTCAAACCTCCTATAGCACTATTTTTACCTCCAAATAAAATGGTAAACAGAATCCTTCCATTTGAAGAGAGGATGTGGGGGGGAAGGCGCTCATAGCTTCCTTCTCCCATTAAGGACAAACCCTGGGAATCTAAGGAATTTTAGGGATCCAAACATCATTGTTGGATATTCACTGTTTTAAACTCATTTTTCACCTTATATCTGCAAGGGTCCTGTCCAACTCGCAGTCATGGATCCATATTCCTCGGCTTCTTGCTAGAGGCAGAATTGCTGTGGAAAGCTACCAGGCTTATTGGTAACAAGAGCCATTTTTATCATTGCACACATTAAGCAAACTATGCCATCCTAGATGATCACATAAGATGCAGTTCAAGGAAGCCCATGCCTGAATCATTTCCAAGAGAAAGTATCAATGGAACCCTTCAGTCAGAAGTGGCATTTCTTTTACAGCAGGCCATGAGGCATGTGCACAAAGATGGTGCCTTGTTTATTGCGTGATTTGAAGGAGGTCATAGGAGCTGCTGCATCTGTTTGTTATGTGCCTTCTGCTGCTTTCAAGATGAGGGCGAAAGTATAAGGAAATTAAAAGAAGATGATATTTAATCTTCTAATGTCTATTCTAAGTAAAACAGTACAAAGTGGATTTCTTAAAAAGGAGGATCAGGGAATTCTTTTTTTTTTTTTAACTAAAAAATCATAGAGGTTATTTGTTGCTGTTGTTTTTCCTTCTGTATCTTCATTTTGACACCAAGTGTGAGGCTTAGCAATTTCTTCCAGATTCCCCAATCTCTGAACACACGCATCAAAATTCTTCATTGAGGAGCTATTTTTCAGTGGCTGGCCCAGCAAGTGTCAATGTAGGCGTGTTTGTGGGGCAAGGCTATAAATGGGAAGAAGCGATGTGAAGCAGGAAATGCAGTGCAGTGCTGAGCTAAGTCTGATTGCCCAGGCTGGGAGCCATCTCTCTTTCTAAAAGAAAATTTGCAACAGAGCCCATGTCCTGGAAAACTTACTTTATGCTGAGACATTGACCCTGTCTCCTCACCCTTTTCCCTGAGACAAGAGGCCAAAAAACATCCTCCCTCCACATGCCCCCTCCCTGTCCCCGTGCTGCCCCTGCCCCACACAAGCCTATATCCCCCAACTCCCTGATGCAGGACCGTGCCTCCCCCTTTTCCAACATCCAATCTGCAAACAAGCCCAGCGTTCTGCCACCCAAAGAAAGGGCCTTTAGATCTTATAATGTGTGTGGCCAATGCAAATCCTAGTCTCTAATTCAGTATGCAAGTAACAAGACTTGCTTCATCTCCCTATAACTAAAGGTTATTTCTATTTGGGGTCATTGCTCCACTGGCCTGGAGGAAAATTTACCTCAGTTGGTGCAGAATTGACTGTGCCTCCTGGTGACTGCACCCTGTCTTTCTGACCTGACTCAGCAGGCACCAATTGTGTCCTGGGTTTATGAAGTGAAGGGAAGGGAATCGGAAGAGCAACAACTGCCTGGGGCCGACTCTGGGACCCTCTCTTCCTCTCCATTCCACTCAGCCTGTCAATGGGTTTCCCCAGCACAAGAGACACCATAGTCACCCATGTAACCATGAATGTCACCCATATAGGCATCAGAAACTAATGCTGTCTGCTGTCTCTGTGCTGTCCACTCCTCACGGACATACTTATCCCCTTTTGCTATAAGCTGAACCTTTCAGGGATAACCCTTGGTCCCTTAGTATCTCAGATTGTCACCTTGGTCATAGAGTGTGGATAAAGAGAGCTACAACACAGGGACATCTGACACTAAACCCAATATTTCTGAGGCTCAGATGGTCTAAAGCCAAAGTCCAGAGCATTTGCTTCCAATGGCTCTGGGAGAGAAGCTGTGGCTTTCCTTGGGACAGCCTCACTCCCTTTTGCAGGAAGAGGTTACTCTGGTGGCTTTTTTATGAGGCACAGACATAAGTCCCCATGCAAGTGTCTTAAGCAGGGAGTGCTGAGTCTGAGGAACTATCCACATACAAATGCTCCCACTGGGATGTGGATCAACAGGTTTAATCATGTCAAAGGAGATCACTTTCTCAGGAGTTAGGGAACATTTCTCCAAAGATGAGTTTAAGGTTAGCTAATTTTTACTTGCTTCAACTGGCCCAGACATAGGAGTTTGGGAGCTCTAGAACAGGGGTGGGAGTGAGGGTGACAGCATGAGAGCATGAAACGGACTCGGCTGTGGGGGCCAAGGCCTCATTATTTGGACTGGGGCCTAGAGTTCAGGAAAAAGAATATTATGTGTGGGGGAGGTATGGAGCCCCGTGGGACCACAGAGGAGATGAGCTTTGAAGAAAGTGAACTCCCAGGCCCAGTTTTAAGATCTTCTTTTCGTTAGTATAATTTCTTCAAGCTTTGGGGATGTTCTTTAAGCAGATCAATGTTTATGTTGGTCCCTTGGAAAATAAAGGAAGTACCAGAGTTTAACTCTGGGATCAAGGCAGACTGCTGGATGAAAGAGGAATCCACCCGCTTCCATGGGAGGCCCCTTCAGTGCTCATGGGTAGATTTTTCAGCTATGTGTGGAGGCTGTATGCTCACTTTCCAGAAAAGCATCTGATGCAGTGGCCATTCATTCTCTTAATGAGGAAGACATAAGAATGTATATCACTTCTTCACTGTGGATTTTTGATTACTTACTTTGTATCAGACCCTGTGCAAGGGTGTTGGGATACAGGGAGAGGAAAGCAAACCTGGACCTTGACTGGATGGAGTTTCTAATCAAGTGGAATGGATAAACAGTAAATTAATCATTCTACAAGCAGTGGATTAATTATGGCTCTGCTGAGTGCAACAAAAGAGAAGAACAGAGGTCTAGGGGATTCTATAACAAGCAATCTAACCAGCAACTTTTATTATTTTATAGGACATTCTATTTTGTTATATTTTAACATCAGATTATTGTATTATTTGAGCATCAAATTTGATTGGCATTGGTCATGACAGCAGCTGATATCTAATGAAAATGAAGTTCTGGACACTATTCTGGTTTGTGTACTTCTGAGACATGCT
The DNA here is from genome assembly GCA_963574415.1 of Tarsius wallacei. Taxonomy (NCBI): domain Eukaryota; kingdom Metazoa; phylum Chordata; class Mammalia; order Primates; family Tarsiidae; genus Tarsius; species Tarsius wallacei. The sequence continues at coordinate 81,817 of CAUYQG010140276.1, forward strand.
TCTAGATCAAAATTCTGGCTGTTCCATTTCACAAACACAGCATGGGGCCAAGCATGGCCCAGAAAAGAGAACTGGGCAGGAGCGGGTAGGTATTATAGGCTGAAATGTTTTGCCCTAAACTCATATATTGAAGTCTAATGCCCAATATCTCAGAATAGAATTGTATTTGGAGACTGTGCCTTTAAAAACGTGATTAAGATAGAATGACACCATTATGGTGGGCCCTAAGTCAATCTGATTGATGTCCTTATAAGAAGAGGAGAATGGGACGTAGATATGCACAAAGGGATGACCACGTGGAGACACAAGGAAAGACGACCATCTGCAAGCCAAGGATAGAGACCTCAGAAAAACCCTGCTGATGCCTGGATCTCAGACTTCTACCCTGCAGAATTGTGAGACAATACATTTCTGTTGTTACAACTCCCAGTCTGTGGTACTTTATTATGGCCATCTCAGCAGACTAATACAGTAGGGAAGACCTTCCAGAAGAGGAGACCCCCTTACTCTACCCAGCAGAGCTCTCTTCTCTACCTACCCTACATCCTCTCCTTCTCTGGCCACTGGCCAGAGGGTCGGGCCTTCCCTCCACTCAGAGTAGATGTGGGGCCTCTGCCTCTAGAGGCCAAAGTCTCTGTCGTGCCCAGGGACTGGTGGCAGCACCTGCCCTTCATCTTCCTTGATACTCAGTCTTCCCTTTTGCCAGACTGGTACCAAAGGACTGAGAGCTGGATCCACCCTCCTGCAGACTCTGTGAGCACCACATATTTCTTGCCTTCTCTTCTCTTCTTTAACCACAGGTTGAATACAAAACAACCTCTTGGAAAGTCACCAGCAGCAATTGTGCATTCCAGCTCCTCTCACAGAGCAAGGAGCACAAGTTTGTAGTCGAAAGGAGATTATCTCCTTGGATTTCATGCCAGTCATGGTGACAACAGTATCTCCAGGAAAAGGGGGAAAGCACCATAATAAAAAGAAGAAGATCTATCCAGCCTCATTGTGCACCCACTTCTGACATTTGCCAGTGGTGTTAGATTGGAGCTGTTAAAACGTCTTTTGAAAGGCAGATTGACATTTGCCATAACCATGCCCCCTCCACCCCCCAAAATTAAGCACTTACCATGACAACTGAGATTAGGAAAAGGAGAAGAGGGGCAAGGACTCAACTCATGGCAGAAGATGAGCTGGTAATTGGGGACGGGGAGAAGGCGGCAGAGTATTACTGCTCCATGTGAATGACCCTTGTTTTCTGTGTCTCGGTGTGATTTCCTTTTTAGGGAACATTTAATAAGATACAGAAGCCAGATTTGGTTGAGCTGAATGAGGGATCACCATGGCAACCTTCCTTTGGAGGTTATCCAAGTCAGGTAGTGACAGCAAAGCTGAGTTAAAGGTCACCCCTGCTGAGAAAGATGGGCATTGATAAAGGATTTTAACAAGGCCCGGAGGAGCTGGTATTTGAAAAGCTACCTACAGGGAATCAACCAGGTACTAGGAATGGGAGGCAAACAACATCAGGGGAGAGAGGGGGCATCCTGTGGTGGATTCCACCAGAGCCCCAACCTTGCCCTTCAGATAGGGAGCTCCAGCCTTCACCGAAAGTCTCAGACTTGGAGCAGTTTGTCATTGTTTAATGGAATGGTTAACAACCATTTTTATCAGGCATTCAGATGGGAAAGGAACATGTGTGTGCCACTCTGCACACAAGACACGCATTTCTGAAAAATTCTGAATAAGTCAAATGTTTGCAAATGGAAGCACCTTGACCGTCTTTATCACTCCGGAGATGCTGTATTTAATCTCTTTTCTATTAGAACAACACTTTAAAACTTTGAAATTGAGAAGGTCTTTCTTTGCATGATGTTGAAGCCAGAAATCTTCAAGAAAACTTCATAAATATAAACTATCTATGTGTCCAGTCCCTAGAAGGAGACACAGAAATGAATTTTAAGCATAATAACATGTGAAAAAGTGCCCAACCTTCTTCATAAATAAGTAAATGTCAACTTAAATAATAAATGAGTCAATGCACATTAAAATAACAATATTTATGCTTATCAGATAGGCAAAGATCTAGAAGTATAGTAATATCCAGAGTTAGTGAGTCCTAGGGTATGAGAAAAGAGGAATTCTCATACTCTCTTGATAGGCGTGTAAATCAGTGCCACTCTGTAGGGGGACAATTTGCAAACACCTATCAAAATTTAAAATAGTCCTCCCTTTGAGCTGGAAATTCCACTACTACATACCTGCTCACACACAAAGGTGTATGAACATAGATGTTCTTTGCAGCATTGTTTATATTAGCAAAAGATTAGAAACAATTTAAAGGTCCATCAGTAAGAGACCAATTGAATAAATTATGGAACATTCATGAAACGGAATAATAGACAGCTGTTACAAAGAATGAAAGAGATTTACAGGCGTTGACATAAAGCAATCTCCCTGATATGCTAAGTGAAAAAAGTAAGTATAGACTGTGAGCATTGTGTGCCCCCTATACCTTTCTACAATTAGACATTCTTATTATATGCACGTATTAATTTTTCAGTTTAAAAAACTAGGGTTAAGCCGGGCTCGGTGGCTCAGCCTGTAATCCCGCGCCTTGGGAGGCTGAAGTGAGTGGGATTGCCTGAGCCCGCGGGTTCGAGACTCGCCTGGACAACTTGGCGAGACCTCATCTCTACAATAAATCAAAAAATTAGCCGGGTGTGGTAGCGCGCGCCTGTAGTTCCAGCTTCTTGGAAGGCTGAGGCGGAAGGATCGCCGGAGCCCAGCAGGTCGAGGCTGTGGTGGCCGGGAGCGGCCACTGCATTCCAGTCTGGGCAAAAGAGTGAGACTCCAACTCAAAAAAATAAAAAATAAAAAAATTAGCCGGGCATGTTGGCACACATCTATAGTTCCAGCTACTTGAAAGGCCTAGGCAGAAGGATCACCTGAGCCCAGCAGGATGAGGCTGCAGTGGCTGTGAGCATGCCACCGCACTCTAGCCAGGCCAACAGAGTGAGACTCTTACTCAAAAAAGAAAATAAAATGAAATAAAAGAAAAGTAACAAGCATTAGCTTCATGGTATTGTGTGGGTGCCTGTTCTCTAAGAAGGGGCTCCGTTTCTTCTGACGCCCCTCTTGGGCCTGCCCTTGCTGAAGCTCCTGATTCCCACCTCTGCTGAGGACTTGCCCCTGCCAGGTGCAGCCACCCACCCATTCAGAAACACGAGCTCCTCTGCCAGGTGTCAGGGACACTTGGTCTTTGACTGAGGTCTCATAGCTCCTGGGAGATGGGAGACAGGGACCTTTGAGGGGGGTGCAGATGAGACTTCATTGGTGGGCAGAGAGGAGGGGAAGGATTCTTGGAAGGATAGAATTGGCAGGAATTAGTGGCCAGTTGGATGAAGGCCATGTGGTGTTCAGGCTTCTGGGTACCCAGGGATGAGGGTGACTAGGAGGGCGCTTAGGGTGTACCTGACCTCATGGTTGTGTCTGGGGCCCAGAACCACAGGGCCCTTCAAGAGGATGAATCTTGTTCTGAAAGACTGACTCTTGCTAGGGAAAAGGGCCTGAGTGAGTCTCCCTAGGTCCCTCTCCACTGCCCAGGCAACCATTGGAACCATGGGCTCAGGTCTGAACTCATTGCTTTGAATGAAAGACTTTACACGCGTCAGTAGTGAAGAGTAGGCCCAACTGATGGTCGCATTAAGTCACACCATTAGGGAGCTTTTCCAAGCATGAGGTTATTAGTTTCCTAGATGTAATTTCATAGGAGGAACTGGGCAGAATGGAACCTCATCTGCCTAATTGCTGAATTTAAAAAGCAAAATGGAATGTTACCTACGTAGCACGTCCATCAGTGACATCATTAACCCCCTGCTCATTCCACAAATAATTGCGGGGCACTGTGTGAGGTTCAGAGTCATGCTTGGGATCCCAGAGGCCCTGCTTGCATTTTCCCCCCATTTTTTTCCTCCTTTAGTTTTTGTAGCTTCATTTTCACATTTGATTACTTAACTCACCTTGGGTTCATGGTGGTATATGGTTTGAGGTGAGGCTCTAAAATGCTTTCCCCCAACTGGTCTGGGTACATGTGAGTTGTAATCTAAGTCATGATTTTCCAGAGTAATTCTACAGAATACTGGTTCCATGAGATGCTTGAGAGTAAAAAAGATTTTATAGTCAAAAAAGTTTAGGAATTTCTACACACTTACAACCTCCTTAGAGATTCAGAATGTCTGTTAACACAATGAGGGCTCTGACGAGTCCTGCAAGTAGGAAACCTTTATGTCTTGTTTCATAATTTTATTTGACTACAAATCCTGTTTTAGAATAACAGCTGTGAACCCAGTGCAGACACTCCACGTTGGAGTAAAGAGGACCTATGAGCACAGCTGACACGAAGGCCTCCCTGCCTCAGCTCTGGCTCTGCACGCTTATGGATCTGAGGTCTGGCCAGGAAGTGTGATACGTCCACTGCCAGTTCTGCTCCTGCAGTGCTAAGAGCTCTGCCAGGAGCCACAAACTGTAGGTGCCCCCAGGGAGGGTGAGGTGGCCTATCTGTCACTTGGCTAATACTTCACAGGGTAAGTTAATTTGCCCCAGGCCTTGAAGAGTGCACAGAAGTATGTGAGGTGGCCCTTTTGAGGGCAGAACCTCCAGTGAGGGTCGCCTGTGAACAGTGACCCAGACCATGTCTCTAGAACCACAGGACATAAAAAACTGCATGAACAAAGGTGCCCATGAGGGGCCAGTTGAGAACACAAATGCCTATAACGTGGGGACAAGGGTGGGTTTGGGTGTGCAGGCAAAACTCTCCTCTCCGTGCTTGGGAAGGACGTTCAATATTAACCTTCCAAGTGCTGTGTCTGCTTTGATGAGGCAGCGTCTCCTGGGGCCTCATTATGACACAGCACCGACCATACATGTGGCCCCTCCTCGGGGAGTCTACGAAGTTCTTTTCTTGTCTGGAACAAGTAACTGGGGAGCTGGGGTGGGGTGGGAGGAGAACACGGGGACTCAGATTCTTGGGGACTAATTAGGGCCCTTCACTGAGATCTGTTTCCCCTTTGGAGGCCAATTAAGACAATTGGCAGCTCGGGGGCTGGGGAAGGGGAGGTAAATACGTGCGGATGTGCTTGAGACAGGCCCACTGGTCCTCTGCTGGGCTGGGTCTCTCAGGACATGGGTAGACTTCAGGGGCACCCTGTCCGTTTACAGCAAAAGTACAAGCACAAAGATAACCACAGCATTGTTTTTCTCATCTACGAGCAGGACTTAGTGGTGCACTGTGTGAAGCGCAGTGTCGTCATCTAAGAACTCACCCTCTCCTGTGTAGTGACCGTCTTGTACTGAGCACTCACCAGGGGCCAGGCCCTGGGCTGGGCCTTTATGATTTCATTTTTGAAAACAGCTTAATGGAGATAGAATTCACATAGTACATAATTCATCTGTTCATCTATTTAAAGTGTACAATTCCATGGTCTTAAGTATTCACAGTGTTGTGCAACCATTGCTAAAATCACTTTTAGAACATTTTCAACACCCTTAAAAAGAAACTCCAGGGCAGGAAATGGTGGCTCACGCCTGTAATCCCAGCACTTTGGGAGGCAGAGACAAGAGGATTGCTTGAGCCCAGGAGATCGAGACAAGCCTAGGCAGCATAACAAGGACTCTATCTCCACACACACACACACACAAAATTAGCAAGGTGTAGTGGCACAAGCCTGTAGTCCCAACTACTTAAGAGTCTGAGGAGGGAGGATCACTTGAGCCTAGGAGTTTGAAGCTGCGGTGCACTGCAGTGAGCATGCCACCACTCCAGCCTGGGTGACAGAGTGAGTTCCTGACTCAAAAAAAAGATACCCTGTACCCATTAGCAGTTCCTACCCTTCCTCTACACTATTTCTAAAAACCTTTCCATTCCTTTAAACAAAAGTTTTATAACCATTAAGCAGTTACTTTCCATGCTGTCTCCCCTCAACCCTTGGTTGGTAATTTATCTCCCTCCTTCCCTTCTTCCTTCGTTCCTTCCCTCCTTCCCTCCCTCCTTCCTTCCTTCCTTCTTTCCCTCCCTCCCTCCCTCCCTCCCTCCCTCCCTCCCTCCTTCCTTCCTTCCCTCCCTCCCTCCCTCCCTCCTTCCTTCTTTCCTTCTCTCCCTTTTTTTTTTAATGGAGCCAGAGTCTCACTCTGCTGCCTAGGCTGGAGTGCCAGGGCAAGCTCATGGCCACCACAGCCTCAAACTGCTGGGTTCAGGCAATCCTTCCACCTCAGCCTTCCAAGTAGTCGGAACTACAGGTGAGCACCACCATGCCCAGCTAATTTTTTGGTTTATTGTAGAGACAAGATCTCACCAAGTTGCACAACCTCGTCTCTAACCACTAGGCTCAGGCAATCCTTTCGCCTCTGTCTCCCAAAGTGCTGGAATTACAAGCATGAGCCACCATGCCCAGCAAACCCTTGGTAATTTCAAATCTATTTTCTGGTTTATGAATTTGCCTATTCTAGGTGCTTAATATAAACGGTATTATACAATATTTGTCCTTTTATGTTTGGATTATTTCACTGAGCATAATGCCTTTCAAGGTTCATCTATGCTGTATTATATATCAGAATTTCATTCTTTTTTATGGCTGAATAATATTCTATTGTATGGATATTCCACATTTTGTTTATCTTTTCATCAATTGATGCACATTGGGGTTGTTTCCACCTTTTGGCTATTGTGAATAATGCTGCTATGAACATTTGTGTACAAGTTTTTCAGTATCGTAAGTATATAACCAGGAATGGAGTTTCTGGATTTTATGGTGATTCTATGTTTAATTTATTTGAGGAACTGCCAAACTGTTTTCTGTAATGGCTGCATTGTTTATATTCCTATTAGAAATATATGAGGGGACCCCCCCAAAAAAACTTGAAATTATTTTATGGAAGGCAAGTAAGTGTTCCAGGAACTCATCGATATCAATGTACCAGATAACTGTTGTGAGAGGCTGCTTTCAGCTTCAGTGAATTATTTTTGGAGATTCTTTCAAGGAGTTTGTCCATTTCATCATGGGTGATTTACAAGAGTACCTGGCCACACTGCGCTCTGTGATCAGCAGTTTTTGACCAAAACCACCAGCATGACCCCTGTGCCCCACCCTCCTTGTTTACCCAATCTCGCCCCAAGCAACTTATTTTTGGTTTCCCCAGATGAGAAACATCCTCAAAGGGGAACATTTTGTCATTGTGGAAGAGGTAAAATAAAAAAATAGCAAAAGCATTAAAAGGCATCAAAACTGATAAGTTCAACCGTTTTGAGCAGTGGAAAAAGCATCTTGATAGGTGTATTGCATTAAACAGAGTACTTTGGAGATGACCTAAGTTTAAACATGTAATAATAAATACACAATTTTTAATAAATAAAAATTTTTTTTTAGGGTCCCCCCCTTGCATTAGTGTATGAAAATAACACTTGTTAGTCTCCTTTAAAAAATAAAATTATAACCATTCCTGTGGGTGAGGTGGTATCTCCTTGTGGTTTCAATTAGCATTTTCCTAATGACTAATGATGCTGAGGATCCTTTCATGTGCTAATTGTTCATTTGTACAACTTCTTTGGAGAAATGTTTATTCAAGTCCTTTGCCCATTTAAAAATTGAGGGTTTTTTTTGTTCTTGTTGTTGTTGAGTTGTAGGAATTCTTTTTGTATTCCAGATACTAGTATTTTATCAAATATATGAACTGCAAATATTTCCTCCCATTTTGTGGATTTCTTTTTTACTTTCTTAAGTGTCCTTTAAAGTAGAATGCTTAAAATTTTTTATAAAGTCTAATTTATTGATTTATTTTTGTTGCTTGTGCTTTTTGTGTCATATCTGAGAAATCATGCACTCGTTTGTCCTGCACTCCTGTCTCAGCTGCAGCTGAGGAACCCACATGCCTCTGCCACGGCTTTTGTCATGCTGGGACCTGCACTTACCATGAAAGTCGTAGGGAGATGCTGGGACACACGGAATCTGTGCAATGGACTCATTGGTCTTTGATGATGTGGCTTTGAACTTCACCCTGGAGGAATGGGCTTTGCTGGATCCTTCCCAGAAGAATCTCCACAGAGATGTGATGCTGGAGACCATAAAAAACCTGGTCTCTGTAAAAATCTTACGGGAGAGAGACTCCTTAAAAGTACAGAAGGTAGTCAGCGTGGTGAAACTCTCACTCTGGTTCCAGATCACATACTGATCAAGAAACTCCTGTAGTAAAACCATGTGATTGCAGTGTGTGTGGAGACACTTTCATTGGTCATTCATTTGTTCGTAGGCACATCAGTGATGACACTGGACACAAAGCCTATGAGTATCAGGAATATGAAGAGGAGCCATCTACAGGGGGCCAAATTGAGAAAGCCTTCAGTTATCACCACTCCTTTTGAACACATGAAAGGGCTCACACTGGAGATAAGCCCTATGAATGTAAAGAATGTGGAAAACCCTTTATTTCTCTGGGAAGTGTTCAAAGACACATGATATTGCACAGTGGAGATGGGCCATATAAATGCAGGTTTTGTGGGAAAGCCTTTGCATATCTCAGTTTATATCTTCCACATGAAAGAAATCACACTCAAGAGAAACCCTATGAATGTAAACACTGTGGGAAAGCTTTTAGTTTGTCCTGTTCCCTTTGAAAACATGAAAGAACTCACTGGAGAGAAGTTGTGTGAATGTGAAGAGTGTGGGAAAGCACTCAAGTGTTTCAGTTCATTTCATATGCATGAAAGATCTCACACTGGAGAGAAAACCCTATGAATGTAAACACTGAGGTAAAATCTTCATTCAGTTGGTTCAGTTCTTTTCAAGTACATGAAAGAACTTACACTGGGGAAAAGCCCTATGAATGTAAGGAATATGGGAAAACCTTCAGTTGTCCCAGTTTCTTTCATTCACCTGAAAGAAGTCACACTGGAGAGAAACCCCATGAATGTAAACACTGTGGAAAGGTCTTCAGTTGGCCTAGTTCCCTTTAAATACATGAAAGGATTCATCCTGGAGAGAAGCCCTATGAATGTAAGGAATGTGGGAAAACCTTCAGTTGTTTTAGTTCCTATCATAGACATGAATGGACACACACAAGAGAGAAATTGTATGAATGTAAGGAAAGTGGGAAAACCTTCAGAAGTCCCAGTTCCACTCATAGACATAAAAGTTGTCACACTGGAGAAAAGCCCTATGAATGTGAGGTTTGTGGGAAAATATTTGCTGATTTTAGAAGTGTTCAAAGGCACATGGTTTTGCACACTGGAGATGGACCCCATAAATGTAAGGTATGTGGCAAAGCCTTTTATTCTTCCAGTACATTTCACATACATGAACGGACTCACACTGGAGAGAAATCCTATGAATGTAAGCATTGTGGTAAAGCCTTCACTTCTTCCAAGTCCAATCAAATACATGAAAGAATTCATATAGGAGAGAAGCCCCATAAATGTCACCAGTGTGGGAAAGCATTCTACTCTGTTAGTTCTTTTTGTAGACATGAAAAAATTCATATTCAAATTCTAGGCATGTGAGCATTGTGGTGAAGCCTTCCATTCTTCTATGAACATTCTAATACATAAAATAATTCATACTGGAGAAAAACAGCCTTATGACTGTAAGAAATGCAGGAAAAGCTGCATTAATTTCAATTTTTATCAAAGATATGAAAGAACTCATATATGGCAGAAATTCTATTATTGTAAGGAATTGGGAAAGCATCCAATTATCCTAGTTTATTTCAAAAGCAGTAATGGAGAGTGATGAAAGAACCTATGCAAAAACTGACTGTTGAGAAGAGAGACTTGTGATTAAAGAATAAAATCTAGAGATGAAATTGAAAAAAAAAAAAAATCATTGTCAAGCCCAAGGTCATGAAAATGTATCTCTTTGTTTTCTCCTAAAGATTGTAAGGTTTTAGCTCTTAAAATTAGATTTTTGATCCATTTTGAGTTGATTTTTGTATTTAGTGTAAAGTAAGGATCCAAATTCATTATTTTGTATGTGGTTACTCAGTTGCTTCAACATTATTTTATTTTATTTTATTTTATTGGGTTGGAGTCTCACTCTGTTGCCCAGGCTGGAGTGCAGTAGCACACTCAAGGCCACCCCAGTGTTGACCTGCTAGGCCTCCTTCCATCTCAGTCTTCCAAGTAGCCGGAACTACAGGTGTGCACTACCACACCTGGCTAAATTTTGATTTATTGTAGCGACAAGGTCTCGCCACGTTGCCCAGGCTGGTCTCGAACTGGCGGGCTCAGGCAATCCATTCGTCTCGGACTCCCAAAGTGCTGGGATTACAGACTGAGTCACCTAATCTGGTTAACATTATTTTTTGAAGAGAAAATTCTTTCCTTATTGAATGGTCTTGGCACCCTTGTCAAGAAATCAATTAACCATAGATATATGGGTTTATTTCCGGAGTCTTAATTCTATTCCATTAACCTCTACATCTCTTCTTATGCCAGGACCACACTCTTTTGATTATTGTAGTCTTGTAGTAAGTTTGGAAATTAGGAGGTATGAATCCATCAACTTTGATTTCTTTCAAGGTTACTTTGGTAATTTAAGCTTTCTTGAAATTTCATATGAATTTAAAGTCAGATTTTCCAATTCTACATAAAGGGCAACAGAGATTATATTGAATCTGTAGAGCACTTTGGAGAGTTTTCCCATCTTAACAATATGAAGTTTTCCAATCCTCAAATATGGAATGTCTTTCTGTTTATACAGGTCTTCTTTAATTTCTTTCAGCAATATTCTGTAGTTTTCAGTGTACAAGTCTTGCATCTCCTTGATTAGATTTATTTGTATGTATTTTATTTGTAAGCATTCTATTATTTTAATGCTATTATAAATAAAATGTTCTTAATTTATTCTTCAGATTGCTTCACATTGCTAGTGTATACCAGCACAACTGATTTTTGTGTGTTGATCTTGTACCCTGCAATTTTGTTGTACATTTACTAACTCTAAATGAGTTTTTTTTGTGTGTGTTTGTGTGTGTGGATTTTTAGTACTTTTTATATATAACATGTCTATGAATAGAAATAGTTTTACATTTTCCTTTCCAATTTGGTTGCTGTTTCTTTCTTTGTCTTGACTAATTGCTCTTGCTAAGGCGTCTAGTACAATGTTGAATAGCAGTGGTAAAAGTGGGTGTTCTTGTTCCTGATCTTAGGAGGAAAGTGTTCAGTCTTCTACCATTGAGTATGATGTTAGCTGTGGGTTGTTCATAAGTGTCCTTTATTGTTTTGAGGAAGTTCCCTTCTATTACTAATTTTTTGAGTTTTCTGTCTTGAGAGGGGGTTGAATTTTGTCAGATGCTCTTTTTAATCAATTGAGATGGTCATGTGATTTTTTTCTTCATTCTATTAATGTGTTGAGTTACATTGTTTTTTGTATGTTAAACTACCCCTCTATTCCTGTGATAAATCCCACTTGGTCATGGCATATACTCCTTTTAAAATGGTTCTCTATTCTATTTGCCAGTACTTTTTGATAATCTTCACATCTATATCATAAGGAACATTGGCTTGTAGTTTTATTTTCTTCTGACATTTTTGTCTGTCTTTGGTATCATGGTAATCCTGGTTTCCTAGAATGAGTTAGGAAATGTTCCCTCCTATTCTGTTTTGTTTTGTTTTTTTCAATGTTTGATAAAACTCACCAGTGATAATCATCCGATTTTTCTTTGTTGGGAGTTTTTTTGTTTTTGTTTTTTCAACCTCTTTACTTCTTACATGTCTTATGAGATTTTCTGTTTCTTCTTGAGTCAGTTTTGGTAAATTTGTATGTTCATAAAAATTTGTCAATTTTTGTCTAGGTTATCTAATTTGCTTGCATACAATTATTACAGTATTCTCTTATAATTCTTTTTATTTCTGTATAGTTTATAACAAAGTCCCCAATTTCATTCCTGGTTTTAGTAATTTGAGTTTCCTCTCTTTTTTTCTCCATCTGTTGAGCTATAGGCTTGCTAATTTTGCTAATGTTTTAAAAGAATCAACTTTGGTTTTGTTGTTTTATGCTATTGTTTTTCTATCTTCTATTTTATTTATTTTTACTCTAATTTTTTTTCCTTCTACTAGCTTTGGGTTTGTTTATTTATTTATTTATTTTGCCCATAATAAAAACTTTATTGAAAAACTGATACCAAAATCGGAGATCACTGTAGTATACCTTACAAAATCAAACACAATTAAACACAATTACATTATCTTGTTATATTAACTAGCATTAATGAACTTATAATAAGGCTTTTTGTTAGATAACACAACTTCAAGAAGTTGTACTGATCACTAGTGTTCCTTTCTACAAAATGAATGTCTAGCCTTTCCTCTTGTAGGCTTGCATAACAAGACTGAACAATCTACACCAAGAACTATGGCTAAAAACCATAAAGTAATCTTGTAGCAACGTGGACATTTTGCATCTATAAGAATATAAAATTTGGACTTTGGACTAGCCATTTCCTTTGTGTTTTTAATTTTCTTTTCCAATAATGGGTGCAGCAACTCTCTAGCCAAAGACATGTATCTGAAAAGAAGACATATAACTTATTGATTCAAGATCCTTTTTCTTTTTAATGTAAGCATTTACACTATAAATTTTTGTCTGACTACTGCTTTTACTATATTTTATAAGTTTAAATATGTTCTAATTTTTTTTGTCTAAAAGTACTTTTAATTTTTTAAATAATCTTTTCTTTGACCCATTTCTTTTTAAGAGTATGCTATTTAATTTCCACGTATTTGTAGATTTTTCCAGTTTTTTCTATTACTAATTTCTAATTCATTCCATTGTAGTCAAAGAAGATTGTATAATTTTCATCTTTTTAAATATATTGAGATTTGCTTTATGTCTTACCATATAGTCTATCATGGAGAATGTTTCATGTGCACTTGAGAAATATGTATTCTGCTGTTGTTGGATGAAATGTGCACTATATATTTGTCAGGTCTAGTTTGTTTATAGTATTGCTCAAGTCCTCTATTTTCTTATTGATCGTCTATCTGTTCTATTATTGACAGTGAGGCATTAAGATCAACTACTATTGTTTAATTGTCTGTTTTCCCTTCAATTCTGTCAATTTTTGTTTCTTATATTTTGGGACTTTCTTGCTGGGGTATATCTTTATAATTGTTATATCTTCTTAAAGGATTGACCCTTTTATCAATATGTAATGTTCTTCATTGTAACTTATAACATTTTTTGATTTAAGATCTCTTTTGTCTGCTATTAATATAGAAACACCAAGCCCTCTTGGTTGCTATTTACATGAAATATATTTTTCTATCCTTTCACTCTAAATGAGTCTTTTATAGATAGTATATAGATTGATCATAACTTTAAAAAAAAAACCCACTCTTCTAATCTCTGCTTTTTAATTGGAGAGTGTGATCTATTTACACTTAAAGAAATTACTGGTAAAAAACTTATTTCTTCCATTTTGCTATTTGTTTCCTATGTCATATCTTTTTTGCTTAATTTCTTTAATTTTGCCTCCTTTTGTGTTTAATTGATTTGTTTGTAATGTACCATTTTGATTTCCTCCTCATCTTCTTTTCTGTATATTTTAAAGATTTTTTAGTGGTTGTCCTGAGAATTACAGTTAACATTCTAAATTTATAATAATCTAGTTTGAAATGATACCTATTTAGCTTTAACAGTATACAAAAACTCTACTTCTGTACAGCTTTGTATCTTCCCCTTTATGTTATTGTCACAAATTGCATCTTTATAAATTGTGTGCATGTTAACATAGATTAATAATTTTTATTGTTTTCATTTGCCTTTTAAATTATATAGGGAAAAAGAAGAGAATTACAAATGAGATAGATTTTATATTTATCTATGTAAAGGTAACTATCTTTATCAGATATATTTATTTCTTTGTGTGGCATCAATTGACTGTTTAGAGTCCTTTTATTTCAGCCTGAAGGACTCTTTTTCGTATTTCTTGTAGGGCGATCTCTTAGTAATGAGCTCCCTCAATTTTTGTTTATCCAGGAATATCTTAATTTCTATTTCATTTTTGAAGAATCATTGTGCCATATATAGAATTCTTGGTTGACAGACTTTTTTTTCTTTTATCACTTTAAAGATGTAATTTCACTGTTTTCTAGTACCCATGGTTTCTGATGAGAAGTCAACTCTAAGTTTTATTTAGGATTCCTTGTATGTGACTAGTCATGTCTCTCTTACTACTTTTAGGATTTTCTTTGTCTTTTGATAATTTGATTATAATGTGTCTTGGTGTGAATATCTTTGAGTTTATCCTACTTAGGGTTTGATTGACTTCTTGGATGTCAGATTAATGTCTTTCATCAAATTTGGAAAGTGCTTGACCCCTCCAAATATTCATTTTGTACCTTTCTCTCCTCTTCTGGTATTTCTATAATGCGTATGTTGGTATGCTTGATGGTGTTCCACAGCTCTTTCAGGTTTGTTTGTTTTTCTTCATTCTTTTTTCTTTCTATTCCTCTAACTGATAATCTCAATTAAACTATCTTCAACTTCACTGATTCTTTCTACTGCCTGCCCAAATCTGTTTAACCTATTTAGTAAAATTTTCATTTTGATGTAATGCCTTTTAACTCCATAATTTCTACTTAGTTCCTTTTTATAATTTCCCTTTCTTTGTTGATGTTCTCTATTTGTTTGACATCTTTCGTCTGCTTTTATTTAGCTCTTTGTTCATGGCTTTCTTTAGTTCTTTGAGCATGTTTAAGAAAGATGATTTAAACTCTTTGTCTAGGAAGCCCATGGTCTGGGCTACCTCAGGGATAGTTTCTGTTAATTTATGTATTTTTCCTGTAAATAGGCCATACTTTCCTAGGTTTTTAAAAATGCCTTATACATGTTTTGTCAAACTGGAAATGTTGATTATCATAATGTGATAACTCTGGAAATCAGATTCTCCCCACCCTTCCCAGAGTTTGCTCTTGTTGTTTGCTGTGTACGGTCACATTTTTGTTTAGTGACTTTTCCAAACTATTTTTATCAAAAAATGTATTCTTTGTTGTATGTGGCCACTGAATTCTCCATCTGTTAGCTCAGTGGTCAGTCAGTAACTTGAAAGAGATTTTCTTAAATGCTACTTTTTTGGGTTTTTTTAGTTCAAGTTTTACTCTGTTGCTCAGGCTATAGTACAGTAGCACAGTCAGGACCACTGCAGCCTTGATCTGCCAGACTCAAATGATCCTTCCATTTCAGCAAGTAGCTGAAACAACAAGCAAACACCACCAATGTCCAGCAAATTTATTTTTAACATTTATTATAGAGTCAAGGTCTCACCAAGTTGCCCAGGCTGGCCTCAAGTCCCTAGGCTCAGACAATCCTCTCTCGCCTTGGCCTCCCAAAGTGCTGGGATTACAGGCAAGAGTCACTGTGGCTGGCCAGTTGTTTTTGTTTTTGTTTTTGTCTTGTTTTGTTTTTAATTAGATTCCAGGATTCTAAAAAAGGTTGATTCTAACAGTTTTGCCAATTTGATGATTGCTTCACTGGAGTGACAAATCCTTGGAATTCTCTATTCCACATTTTCAGTGATGTCACTATGTTGATTTTTTTTTAAAAGCAATTAACTTGATTGGACTCAATTTACAAGTTTGGTTTTGCATGCAGTCAATTGTAACTCAAATATCAATTCAGTTCTTTTAGACGTAATTGCATATTTCTCTGAGTCTGCTCCAGATATTCATGGTTAGTGTCAGTCTGAGACGGGAGGAGTTTGTAGACAAAACTCAGTCTTCTCTCTAGTTCTTTCCTTTCTGGAAAACACTTCCCCACCCCATCCCACTCTTAACTTTCCAGAGGTGATGATTGTTCTGGGCTCTGCTTCTGGTTCTTCTGACCAGAGAACTGCAAATTTTCTATTGCATTGTTAGTCATTGTGCTTGGCATTGCAACTGCAGCTTGGAAAATCACCCTGTGTTTATTCCTTCTTCCAAGTTTTTGGCATCTTTTTAGGCTCTGCCTGCCTTTGGTTGCTCTCCAGTGTCTTTAGGTAGTTTAAAAAATTTTTCCCATGATTGGGTGCAGTGGCTCACACCTGTAATCCCAGCACTTTGGGAGGTGGAGGCAAGAGGATTGCCTGAGCCCAGCAGGTCGAGGCTGCAATGGCCGTGAGTGTGCTGCTGCAGGGAAAACCAAACTTGGTTCAAAAAAATATTTTCCCCCCAGAGTTTATAATTATCTGTGAAAAGTGGGGTAAAGAAGAAGTCTGTTTGGAGCTTTCTCTATATCATACTTGTAGAAAAACTGATTAGGATAGGTTGCAACCCAGTTCTAGTGCTTACTTATTCCTATGGGCAACCACAATTAGTGCTTTCCTAAAAGAATAGGATTTTTAAACATTGTGGTAAAATATACATGGCACAAATTTACTATGTTAACCATTTTAAGTGTACAATTTAGTGGCATTAAATGCATTCATATTGTTGTGTAATCATCACCACTCTTTATCTCCAGAGCTATTTACATTTTCCCAAAATGAAACTCTGTACCTATTAAACAATAACTTTTATTTTCCCTAAATGCAACAGAAGAAAAAGGAACAGGAGTAAAACTGAGGAAACCAATGAACTTCAGATAAGTGTATCTTCAGCTCAAGAGGTGTTAACTCCTAAAAGAAGCATAAAGGTCAAAAATAAAAAGATTATGAAAAACATTGAGAGATCAGAGTCATTATTTTTACATTTCTCATTTCAGTTATAGAAGACAGGGTCATTTACCATCTAATGTTTCTGTCAGTGATGGACTGCATATGCAACAATGTCCCTGTAAGGTTATAATGGAGCTGAAAAATTCTTATCGCCTAAGCATCGTCATAGCCATTGTAGTGTAATATGTTAGTCACGTGTTTGTGGTGATGCTGGTGTGAACAAACACACCGCGCTGCCAGTCATTTAAAAGTATAGCACATACAACTATTTACACTATATAATATTTGGTTATGATAACAAAATACTTTGTTATTGGTTTATGTATTTACTATCCTATGTTTTTTATCATTATCTTAGAGGGTATGCCTTATACTTATACAAAATGAACTGTAAAACAGCCTCAGGCATTTCCTTCAGGAGGTATTCCAGAAGAAGATATTACTATCATAAAAGATGACAGCTTCGTGCATGTTATTACCCTCGAACACCTTCCAGTGAGACAAGTTATGGAGGTGGAAGACAGCAATATTGATGCTCCTGATCCTGTGTAGGCCTAGGCTAATATGTGTGTTTATGTCTTAATTTTTGATTTAAAAGTTTAAAAATTAAAAAATGTATTTTTTTAATAGAAAAAACTTATATGACAAGGTTAAAAATAAAAAATACTTTTGTATAGCTGTGCAATGTGTTTGTGTTTTAAGCTAAGTGCTATTACAAAAAGGTCCCAAAAAATTTTTTTTAAGTTTATAAAGTAAAAAAGTTACAGTAAACTAGGATTACTTTATTATTAAAGAAATAAAAATATTTAAAAATAAATTTAGTGTAGCCTAAGTGTACAGTGTTTATAAAGCCTACAGTAGTGTACAGGAATGTTCTAGGCCTTTGCATTCACTCACCACTCACTGACTTACCCAGAGCAACTTCCTGTCTTGCAAGCTCCATTCATAGTAAGTGCCCTATACGCATGTTCCTTTTTAATCTTTTATGCCATATTTTTACTGTACCTTTTCTATGTTGCAATATATTTAGGTACATAAATCCTTACCATTGTGTAACAATTGCCTACAGTATTCAGTAGAATAATGATGCACTAGTTGTAGCCCAGAAGCAATAAGCTATGCCATACAGTCTAGGTGTGTAGTAGGCTGTATCATCTAGGTCTATGTAAGGACACCATGATGTTTCCTAACGAAGCATTTCTCAGACTGTAATCCTTGACTTGAAGTGATGCATGACTCTATAACCTTCGTACACTTATTATTACTTTCCTTTGATCCTCAAAAATGTTAGTTACATCACTAATTTTACTTTGTCAAGGTTTAAAACATTAATTTCTATTCTGTAGTTATAATTCCCAAAGTCCCTTAGGCTTTGCTTTACATTTAAATGAGCTATTTAGTGCTCATTACCATTTGTTTATCACTGCTTCTCCATTCCATAATTATTTATTCTGATTTATGTATTGATTTTCTGAATTTCCTTATGTAGCAGATTTTTAATGAAGAGCTCACAGGTGTTGTACTTCCTGAGTTCCCTCATGTCTGAGAATATTTGTCTTTTGCCTTTAGGCTTGAATGACTTCAGAAACATTGTTTCATAATGTTGTGACATTGAATAATGCTGAGGAAAAGACTTTTTTTTCTTTAGTGCTTGAAATATTTTAACTTTATCCTTGAAGTTTGAGAACTTATGTATAGGTATTGATCTCCCTGCACCAATTATTCTTGAAATGAGAATAGGTGCCCTTTAGTGCTGCAGAATTAGTTCTTCATTTCATGGAACTTTCCTATTATTTATCTTTGAATACTCTTTCTGTTGCATTCATTGGGATCTCTACTTCAAGGACACCAAATGGCCTTATGATAGACATTTTTCTTCCATACTTCTGATCTTCTCTCCATTTATGTATTGGGAAGAGGGAGGGTCTCTCTTTTTATTTAACCTGGAAGTCATCAGTAAATTCATCCAAGAAACATCTTTATTGAATGAACAGAGTTGGAAAACCAATCAACCAGCATCCACTGAAGACCTACTATTCACCATACAATCCATGCAGTCACAAGATTTAGATCCTGTTCTGTGTTTGTGTGCTGAGTCCCGAGGATTGAGATGACTCACACCTGGTCTCCACCTCCAGGCCTTGCAGGGTGATAAGACACAGGCACAGTCAGAAGATGAAGCAAAATTGAGATAAGCAAGTAGATCAAGAGGAAAGCAGGGGCCATAATTCAACGAGGAAGTTGATACAGATCTAAAGTGTGGGGAATAGTTCCCATCGATGGGAAATAAAATAAGGAGTTAGTATCTTCAGGCTACTAGCATCAGGATGAGGTGCAAGACGGTTGGGGTGAAGACATCAGAATGTGAATGAGGCGATAGTGTTGCTGTGTGACCACGGAGCAGAGAGGTTGCTTGACAGGTATGTAGACCAGATTGTAGGTCTGAGTCTCCAGAGCCCCTTTCCTTGTCATCCTCCACATCCCTCTTGGGCTGCATCTCCTCCTCCCGCGTTTTTCTCTCCCATCAGCTGCTTGTCTTGACAGCCTTGCTCTTACAGCTGGTCCTGACTTTGCCCCTCAGGTCCATCTATCCGGGCAGCCCTGGAGCCACCACTCTTACACTTCCCTGTGGGAGAATGCGGTGTTTGTGGGTGACAGAAAGGAACACACAAAATAATTTTCCTTATATCCTGCCTCCTAAAGATGATGCTGGGGGAAGGGCTTGAGTGAAGAAGAGGCTGGAGTCAGGAAGAAAAAGGACAAAGGCAGTGAAGGACCTTGAAATCACACTGACCTTTCACGCTGTGCTCTACAGCCTGGTCCCTGTGATCCTGCCCTGGGTGGGATTCAGCCTGACCCATTCTTCCTCCAGAGACAAAGGCACTGGTTGTTGGGAAGATATGACCGTTGACTGGCTCTGACCTTGAGGAAGGGGCAGGGGCAGAGAAGGACTCTCCTGTGCATTAGTCAAAACACTTTTGGATGCAAGGACAGAAGTCTAGCTCAGACTAGCTGTACCTGTCAGGGTCCCACTTGTAAACATCAGAAAATAACGCTGGCTGGCTTAATCGGCAAATAATTTTACTAAAGGATATTGGTAGCTCACAAAATCTCTGTGGGGCTGGAGAATCTAGGTTACTTGCCTAGGCTCTACTTGCAAGGGAGGCTGGGAAGCAAGTAAAGACTTCCGTAGTGGGAGGAGAAAACAGGAAACTCCTCAAACACAGGAAGCTTCTGGGAAGTCAGTGTAATGACAATGGCCAACAACCCTTGAGTAAACAGGGAATTTATTTGTTCACTTAACCTGGATGCCCAAGGGGATAACCTGGCTTCTAATGTGGTTGATCCAGGGAATCAGGTGCCCTCTCTGCTCTCCTTGTTCCATTTCTCCAAGATATTTTTCCTCATATTGGTTTATTTTCAAACAAGTTCTTTCCGGAATTGCAATATAACTTTCATGGGCCCTCGGTACTTTTGCT
This sequence comes from Tarsius wallacei, assembly GCA_963574415.1. Classification (NCBI taxonomy): domain Eukaryota; kingdom Metazoa; phylum Chordata; class Mammalia; order Primates; family Tarsiidae; genus Tarsius; species Tarsius wallacei. The sequence goes on from CAUYQG010140276.1 coordinate 101,964, forward strand.
TTGTGGGGTCCTTCTGTACAAAAATGATAAAAATTATTTTTTACAGTTGCATTGATATAAAGATGATTTTAAAAGAAATTAAAGCATTTTCAGGGGCTCCTGAAAGTATAATGGGCTCCAGGCACTGTGCCCACTGTGCCTAGTGGATAACTCAGTCCTGGCTCTTTCCACCTGCTGGAAAAGTTGGCCAGTAGCAAATCCTGACTCACAGTGCTTGACCTGTCCTTATAGCTCATGGTCCCAGGTGATGAGAGGGTACAGTGCTCTTTCTCCCATGGCATATAATATTGTTTGAAAAGTCCTTCAACTCATTTGTGGAAGAATTGCTGTGTTCAGGACATGGGAATTTTCTAGTCAAACTGGGTCACGTGCCCACCCTTGAGGTAGAGAAGGTGGTACTGTGTGGTTGACAACCCTGCTGGAATCAAATGGAGTGGGAGAGTTACAGTTCCTTAAAAAAGAGAGAGAGAGAGTCAGACAGATAGACAGACAGACAGATGAACAGAAAGACAGAGACAGAGAGAAAGAGATACAGGGCAGGCATAAAAGCCATAGGTGTGCACTCCAGCACCACAATGAGGATAGTGAAGGTAGAGAAGAGGTTCACTATCACAGATGATCTGGTTTTACCAGGAAGTGACTGAACCAGTTGATAGCTCTGAACTTCATTTAGGCTTGCCCCGAGCCCCCTCTTGGAAGGTACCAAGTCCGTCCTGGCTGGAAAGTTCACTTATTTGTTCGGGTACTACATGTAGAGAGATATAAAATCATAGAACTGAAGACACCAGATAGTTAGACTCTTAGGCTTAATTTAAGAATTTTAGAATTTAAGATTCTAAAGGTCTTAGCATGTTAATCTCTAATAATCTAAAATATCTAAAATCATGGATTTTAGAATAAAATGTAACAGAATAGTATTTAGTCTTTAAGTTTTTTTGGTGGTCATTATTTTGTTTTAAGCAGATATCTTCTTGATTATATCTAAGCATTTTATATAATACATATGTGTTAATATTCTATGTACAAGAAGGATTTGAGACAGCTTGAGAAACTGAAGACAGTGTAAAAAAGGACAAAACATAAAAAATAATTTAGAGGGACGGTGAAGAACAATAGATATTTTTAGGTACATGAATAAGAGAGGCACAAAGGAGGAGAAAAAAGCTGAATTCCTGTGAGTCAAAGCAAAAAAGAATCTGGCTGAGTACGACGCGTGTCATTACCTGGCAAGAGAGGAAAGTAATTTGCTTTTAGAAAAAACTTTTTTCTTCCACTGCACTTATGGAGAAAGTGACAAAGCAGTGCTGAATAATACAATGGGTACCAAATTCAACTCACTGATTCTGCACAACAATAGGAAAGGCCAGTGCCTACTGAGTTCTTACTAGTGCTTTCCTGCAGTAGAAATGCAAATCCTTCGGCACCACCCAAGACCTACGAGATCAAAACAATCAGGATGGAGCCCAGTTACCCATGTTGTAACAAGCGCCTGTATGATTTCCAGGCCCACTAACGTTTGAGAATCACTGGTGTAGAGGACCGGGGAATGAGAGGAGGGCAGCCTGGGGTTCTGTGATGCCATTCATCACCCTCCAGGTCCTTGTGCCTCTTTAGGAAAATTGACCTTTTACTTTGCTTTTATTCCTTGAGTAAGAATCTACCAAATGCTCTTCCTGTAAGGTTAAGGGGAAGAGCAATTAATGAGCAGAGCCAGCTTAATGGAAATGAAATGAACTTCAGTCAGGGCACCCAGGCTGTAGCTCAGTTTTTCTTTAATTTACTCGGAGTCCTTAGGAAATGGATCCCATCTCTCTTGGTATGGGAGTATATCCTTCTATGCGACACAGAATTTGATGAGATGATTGTTCAGAAGAGGCAAGGGAACTAATGGTGAGCGACACATTGTGCCAAGGGATGAACTACTTAAGCCACGACTGTGTTCCAGGCCCTCTGAGAGGTGCTGAGGGTACAGAGATGAAAAAGACAGGCCCAGGTTCTATCTTCTCACAAAGAATACATACAGGAAATAATAAAGTAATTCAGCGTGATAATGGCTATGGTTGAGAATATAGTAGCTAGAAACTGGTTTTCTTTTTCTAGAACAACAACTAGAAGTTTTAAAAAATGCTTTTTCACAATAGTGACATAATAATGAAGCTTATACTACCAAAAATGACTGCATGTTTGTTGAAAAAATTTAAAACTTGAATGATAGAAGATTCACATAAATGAGGCACTATATGAAATAACCAGGAGGGGTAGGTAGCATAATACAACCACCCCTCTGAAATTATTACTAGAGTTTTTTTGTTTTGTTTTGTTTTTTGCTAGAGTTTTGATGGAGCTAACAAACTTAGTCCAAAATTTAAATGAAAGAATAAAGACAAGCAAATAGCTAAGTCAACTGTGAAAAGTATGAAAAGATTGAAGGGGCTTCTTTTATCAGATAGGAACAAAAGTCATCATAATAAAATAGTATCGTTCCAGCATAGCAATAGACAAAATGATAATAGAACAAAATAGAAAGCTCAGAAGTAGACAAGGTGTATAAAAATTTGATATTGATAAAGACAGCACTATAAGACAATGAGGAAGGACAGACTTTTTCAAAAAGATGAATTTGAGAAAAAGTGACTTCCAATATGAAGAAAAAGAAAGAGGAATCCCTTCCTCAAATAGAGAGGAACTCCACATGGATTCAAGATAAAAGTATGAAAGATAAAACTAGGAAGCTAACGAAATAAAATGTTGGGAAATACTTTTGTGAGACAGGGATAAGAAAAGGTTGAAAACCCACAGACCATAAGGTTAAAAAATATGATGGATTTTGACTGCATCAAATTAAATATTTCAGTCCAATGAAGGACAGATTACAAATTAGGAAAACATATTTGCAATATTTAGAGTTGACATGGATGTCCTGCACAGCAATGCAACAAGATAAAAAATTCAACCTGGGTGACATAGCGAGACCTTATCTACATAGATAAAATAAGCTAGGCATGGTTGTCAGTAGTCCCAACTACTTAGGAGGCTGAGGTGGGAGTACTGTCTGAGCCCAGGAGGTCAAGGTTGCAGTGAGTCATGAGCGTGCCACTGCACTCCAGCTTGAGAGACAAAGTAAGACCTTGTTTCAAAAAAAAAAGATAGAAAATCCAAATAAATGAGCAAATCCTCTCAATAAGCAATTTGCGAAGGGGACATGCTAGGTGCTAACAAGTATTTAAAGAAGTGTTTACACTCAGTGTAATCAGAGAGATACATATTATGCAGAATGAGATAACTCTTTAGCCTGATAAGAATGGCAAAAACATTAGAAAGCTGGATAATAGCAAATCTTGATGAAGATATAGAATGATGGGAACTTTACAGTTCATTACTGTGGGGAGTGCAAATGGCACAGCCATTCCAGGAAACCATCTCTAAGTTCAGTCAATTCTCTAAATTGGCAAATACGAAATCATTTCTCTAAGGAAAATGTACAATTAGGTCCTCTGAGCTTTGGTTACAACACTTTCATCAACCAAACTATACATTACCTTGTTTTCCGTGTGTTTCCACTTAAAGACACCATACTTACCAGATATTATTAATTCACTGACACTGAGCTCATGGCCAACAGTACATAACTCATGCCTGGACAAAACTTATCTAACATACATATTTTCTCCACAAATCTTCTTGCACTTAGGAACACCAGCCAGCACTCAGCACTATACTTGGGGACATTTTAAACAGCAAAATCAACAAAGAGCACAAAAATGTGAAAAGCATGGTTCTAAACTGACCGCTGAAAGGACACTTGTTTACAGGGCTGACCCATGAAGGCAGAACGTTGTCTTATTTGACCTCAGCTGGGAATGCGCTAATAGGGGATCTCAGATTTTGTGCCACTCTGTGCATATTTGACAATGACCCTGAAAGCTCCATGATTATTGGTATTGGCATTAGCAAGTAGGCACATTTTCTATCCTCAAATAATGAGGATGGACTTTATTTAGACTATTTCACTCTTTGATATAAATTTCAGGAAAAATCCTCCATGGGTCTATAAAGGGACATACACAGGACATTCATCAAGACAGGGTAGGCCCAGGCAGTGTGCCTGTAGTCCCAGCTACTCAGGAGGCTGAAGCAGGAGGAGTTTGAGGCAATTCAATTGTTCTCTAGTGGAAGAAAAGTAAAATGTAATAAAATCATACCAATAATATGCATCAGTTAGAACAAATGAGACTAGTTGTATAAATGGCAACATAGCCAAATCTAAAAAAGTAGAATTGAGTGAAAAATATAAATAAATTGAGACCTGAAACAATTCTTGTTATCTAAATTAAAATTATACATACATGCACAAAACAGCACTACATATTTTACAAAGACACACTTATAGTTATGAATATTTGTCAAGCACATTAGAACGTTTATGTGGGAAAGACAATTGAAAGGAAAAATAAGTAGAATGAACAAGGGGCCTGCAGAGACTAATGAGTACACTGTGCTCCGAGTTCTCCTCTCCTAAGACTAAAAAAAAAAAAAAAAAAAAGGCGCCATGACGGAGGAACTATCAGGTGCTATGGGGCACATAAGAATGACACCTCGCTCACATTTCAGGGTGAGGGGCCATGGCAGGCTCTCTGGGGAAGCCTGAGTAAGAGGTAAGCAAGTGAGAGGGACAAGGAGGAAGACACTTCAGGAAGAGAAGCGTTTGCTATTGGCAAGAACAAGAACTTAGTGTCTGAGAAACTGAAAGAGAGTTCAGTTGCCACAAGAGAGGCCATGGTGAGACTTGAGGCAAAGAGATCACTTAGGGCTACATCAGAGAGAGCCTTTAAACTATGTGGAGGCAGTAACGTGACTAAATATGCATGCCAGAAAGCCCACTCTGACCACTTTATGGACGAAAGAGTGGCCACACGGCCAGAGAGACCAGCAAAGAGACTGCTGTGCCCATCCAGAAGAGAGCAGATGGTGACATCTGCACGAGGGCCAAGGGAGTGGGAATGGAGAGGCACCAAGGCAGTCTGGAGACACCTTCACAACTACCACCTGAGGTTCACAGGGGTGAAAAGGCTTCCCCCAGGTGCACAGGGATTTCAATCATCCTTCCTCCTCCTCCTCCTTATCCTTCTTCTTCTTCTTTTACATATGAAACAGGGTCTCCGTCTGTTGTCCAGGATGAAGTGCAGTGGCACAATCATAGCTCACTGCATCCTCAACCTCCCAGCCTCAAGCCATCCTCCTGTCTCATCCTCCCAACTAGCTAGGACTATAGGCGCACATCACTACACCTGATTAATTTTTTATTTTTATTTTCATAATGACAAGGTTTCGTGATGTTGCCCGGGATGGTCTCCAACTCCCAGCCTCAAGCAATGCTTCTGCCTTGGCCTCCCAAAGAACTGGGATTACAGGCATGAGCCACAGTTCCTGGTCTCAATCTTCTTTATCGGGCAAACTGCTCCACTGAGGTTGTTTTTTTTTTAGGTTATTTATTTATATCAACAAACAAAAATTGTATGTATTTATAGTGTACAACATGATGTTTTAACATTTGATACATTGTAAAATGACTAAATCAAGCTAATTAATATATGCATTACCTCACTGTTAAAACCATCTCTCTTGCATTTTCAAGTATACGTTGTTTTTAACTATGGTCACCTTGTTGTATCAATGCATTTTCTGAACCTATTCTTCCTGTTTAACTGAATTTTTGTATCCTATAACCAATGTCTTCACAATTCCCCACTTTTCCCCAGCCCTGGTAATCACCTTTCTAATTTTGGCTTTTATAAATTTGGCTTTTTGAGATTCCACAAATAAGTGAGATCATGCAGTATCTGTCTTTCTATGTCTGGTTCATTTTATTTAGCATAATGTTCTCCAGGTTCATCCATACTATCTCAAATGACAGAATATCCTTATCTAAGCCAAACAGTATAAGGTACATATATATTTTTAAATCTGTTCAGCCACTGATGGGCACTTAGGTTGGTTCCACACTTTGGCTATTATGTATAGTGTTGCAGTAAATGTCAGAGTGCAGCTAGCTCTTCAACATACTGTTTTCATTTTCCTTGGATAGATACCTAGAAAGAGATTTCTGAGTCACATGCTAGTTCCAATTTCCATTTAGTGAGGAGCTTCCATACTGTTTTCCATAGTGATGTACTAATTTACATTGCTACCAACAGTCTTCCATGTTCCTGTTTCTCCACATTCTTGCCAACACTTATCTTTTATCTTTTTGATAACAGTCATCCTAACAGGTGTGAGGAGGCATCTCAATGTGGTTTTAATTTGCTTTTCCCTGATAGTTAGTGATGTGGAGCAATTTTCTTCATATCCCCGTTGGCCATTTGCATGCCATCTTTTGAGAAACGTCTTTTCAGAGTCTCTCCTCATTTTTAAAGGAGTAATTTGTTTTCTTGCCATTGTGTTGTTCAACTTCCTTATTATTTTTAATGTTTTTAAAAATTTTTATTATAAAGATGTGGGGTACCATTCAGGATTAGATATATAAACATTGATCATGCAGGTACCCTTGCTGATGAGGTATGCCCCTCCCTCCCCTAGCAGTTTTCCTCAACTGCCAGCCCCAACCTCCCTCCCCTGACAGTTTCCCACTACTGCCTATCACTTTCTTATAGCATTACAACTGTTCAAGGTCCACTTATGAGTGAGAACATATGGAACTCTGTTCTTTGTTTCTGAGATAGATCACTGAGTATGATCAACTCCAAATCCATCCAGGTTGCTGAAAAGTCCATATATTTGTCCTTCTTTATGGCTGCATAATATTCCACTGTATATATGTACCACATTTTTTAA
>CAUYQG010140277.1:0-13465 GCA_963574415.1 Tarsius wallacei
GGATGGCAAATAACTATATGAAAAGATGCTCAACACTACAAGTCATTTGAGAAATGCAAATTAAAACCACAATTAAATACCATCACACATCTACTAAAATGGCTAAAATTTGCCAGACTGACAATATCAAACATTGTCCTAATGATGTGGGTAGCAACCAGAATTCTCATATACTGCTGGTGGAATGTAACGGTACAACCACTCTAGAAGACAGTTTGGCACTTTCTTAAAAAGTTAAACAAACACTTAGCATAAGATTTAGCTATTTTGGTCCTAGGCCCAATCATTCTCAAGTGAAATGAAAGCCTGTGTCCACATAAAGCCTTGTACAAAAATATTCAGAGACTTTACTTGTAACAACCTAAAACTGGAAATAATTCTACACAAATAGATCTATAACTTTCATGTGATCCCAAACAACATCTGAAGAATTATTTTGGAAGTTGGCAAATAATTCTAAAACATATATGGATCTGCAAAGGAAGAACGGCCAAGGTACTCCAGAAGAAGAACCAAGTAGTAAGAGTTCCACAATGAGATAAAATACTATTAAAGCTATAATAATTTAGATAGCTTAGTGCCAGTAAAATTAGAGTCTAAAAACAGACACATATGTATATGGACCTCTAATTTACAACAAAAGTGGCATTACAGAGCAATAGGGAAAAGAATGCTCTTTTCAGTAAGTGGTGCTGGGAGAACTAGATATTCATATGTTAAAAAAATGAAATTGGGGTCGGGCGGGGTGGCTCAGGCCTGAAATCCCAGCACTTTTGGAGGTTGAGATGAGAGGACTGGCTAAGCCCAGGGGTCTGAGACCAGCCTGGGCAACTTGGCAAGGTCTCATCTCTATAATAAATCAAAAAATTAGCTGGTCATGGTGGCATGCACCTGTAGTTCCAGCTACTTAGAAGGCTGAGGCAGAAGGATCGCCTGAGCCCAGCAGGTCGAGGCTGTGGTAGCGGTGAGCATGCCACTGCACTCCATCCTGGGTGACAGAGTGAGATTCTGATTCAAAAAGAAAAAAAAAAAAGAAAGAAATGGGATCCCTTCTTTATACTACTACACCAAAAATAATTCCAAATGAATTATAAAGTTAAAAGTGAAAGGCAAAATTATTAACTGTTTAGAAAATAACAGAGGAATTCATTCATGACCTCAGGGTAGAGAAAGACACAAACAGCACTAACTATAAAGGAGATGTCTGACAAATAGTAAACTTTAACTTCTGTTTATCAAAAAAACACCATTGAGAATCAATGGAACTGCACGCTCCAAAGTAGGAGATAGTAGCAAAATATATAAACAACAAAGGACTTGTATACTGAATACATAAAGAAGCTAAAATCCGCTGGACTTGGTGGTTCACACCTGTAATCCCAGCACTTTGGGAGGCCAAGGCAAATGGACTGCTTGAGCCCAGGAGTTCCAGACCACCAGTCTGGACAAAGTAAGATCTCGTCTCTCAAAAAAAAAAAAAAAGGCTACAAATCAGTAAAGAGAAAAAAAAAAAAAGACCTAATAGAAAAAGTACGAGCACTTCACGAAACAGTATATCTATAAAAAATGTGCGACCTCATTATAATCAGGAAAAGGCTATTTAAAACCACTACAGAAACCACCAGAAGGGGAGCAGAGGGGAGACAGATTACAGGAGCAGAGAAGAGAGAGCTATGCTGAAGAAGCAATCAGAGAAAAGCATGGTCAATAGTTGGAGCCTAACTTTTTAGTGACCAGTAACAGAAGAATCATTTACTAACGCTTACTGAAAAGTTACTCTAGGCTAGGTAGGTACTCGTAGAAGTATATTTAATGTTGGTCACAGTGTATAACTGACCACAAATTACAACTTTAACTCCATTTGACCAATTTTTAGGAGAATTTGTTCCAGATCACTTTTTTTTAAATTAAAGGCTTAAAAATTTCATCTTTCACTTTAAACTTTTAAACTTTATAATTCATTTGGAATTGGTTTTGATGTAGTAGTATAAAGAACAGATCCCATTTCTTTCTCTTTTTTTTGAGTCAGAGTCTCACTCTGTCACCCAGGCTGGAGTGCAGTGGCATGCTCACAGTTCTATTATTTTTGCTTTCATTGAGTGGCACAATTGAGTGAAAATGTGATCATAAGGGAAAATTTATGTGGAACTATCCTTCTCACTGTTTTGAGAAAACAGTCCTTAATTTCATCTGTATATCCCTAGTCATCTTCTCTATCTTGGTAACAACTTTCATTTTTTAAGTAACCTTTACAACGGAGACTCCCTAACAAAGTCATTTATTTTCGTCATTTATTTTACCTCCCTTCAGACACTGGATCTTTCCTGAAATTCCAGTCTCCAGTGCTCTCATTTATCTATATTCTTCAAATATCAACACACCAACAACCCAAGGAATAGGCAGGAGACTCTTCATTCCTTAAACAGTATTATGAGCAAGCTGTGAGGAACGCAAAGATATACCAAAAGAATAATGCAGAATCCTTGTCTCTGAACTTAGAATAGTCTATCTGCCAAGCAATGGGTCCAATTCTGCAAAAGATGTAACAGATATGAGGCACATCACCAATTTCATCTTTACAGATTGTCTTTTATTTATTACCCTTTTTCTTAGGAAAAAAGGACGAAAGGCAAAAGAATGTATTAAATTTAGATATGAATTCAGCACTAGGTATAAAAATCAATTCACACAATACAGCTTCATTAGTCACCCCAAGACTTGGCAATCACCGCAACTTTAGCATATGCTAGCCAATTTTTCAGTACCAAAACAAAACCACCAGGGAACCTGTGCCTTAAGCACTGACATGTACACACTTTCCTGCTATCTGCCAAAAGCCACAAGTCCAGGAGCCACACAAACTGCTATTTCAATGTAAATTTGCTCATTTGAATTCCAAATGAAGACTCAAAAGAATTAAGCATAAAACATTCAAAATCCTTAAACAAAAGTAGTTATGAGAGCCAGGCTCCGGCCTGTAATCCCAACACTTTAGGAGGTGGAGGTGAGAGGATTGCCACAAGCTGAGCAACTTAAGGAGACCTTGTCTTCATAATTTAAAAAAAAAATTTTTGCCGGGCACGGTGGCGTGCACCTGTAATCCCAGCTACTTGGAAGGCTGAGGCAAAAGTTAGCCGGGCATGGTAGCGTGAGCCTGTAGTTCCCGCTACTTGGAAGGCTGAGGCCCAGCAGGTCGACGCTGGGGTGGCTGTGAGCTTGCCACTGCACTCCAGCCTGGGCAACAGAGTGAGACTCTGACTCAAAAAAAAAAAAAAAATTAGATTTCCTGAAGTGGAAGCAATTGTGTAGTCAAATATAAGTGGTCAAGAAGAGACTAAATACATACCTCAAATTAAGACTAATTTTCACGTGCTATGACTTGCACTTGTAAAATACTCAGTGGTTCACAAACATTAGCATGCATCAAAAACCTAGACAAAAAGTTAGCTTGCTGGAACTGGGTGTGGGTGGCTCACACCTATAATCCCAACACTTTGGGAGGCTAAGGTGGGAGAATTGCTTGAACCTGGGAGTTTTGAGACCAGCCTAGGCAACATAGGGAGAACTTGCCTCTACAAAAAAAATTTTAAAAATTAACCAGGTGTGGCAGCATCCACCTGTAGTCCCAGTTACTTGGGAGGCTGAGGCGGGAGGATGGCTTGAGCCCAGGAGGTCAAGACTGCAGTGAACTGTGATCATGCCACTGTACTCCAAGGCGGGGCAACAAAGAGACCTTGACTCAAAAAAACAAAAACAAAAACAAAAACCAGCTTGCTGGGCCTCACTCCAGAATTTGATGCAGTAGGTCAGAGGTGGGGTCTCAGCATTTGCATTTCTGGGGAAGTTTCTAAAAGATTGTAAAGCTGCAATCCTGTCACTACTTTGAGAACCACTGAAAACCCCCTGGAGCTTACTGACTGAGTTACTCCCTCACAGTATAGCAAAACTAAAGCAAGACTATAGCAAGGAAAACTTACTGAGGATGAGCAAGCTACAAAATCTCAGGATGAGGCTTTTTGTTTTGGGGGGTTTTTTCGAGTTGGAGTCTCATTCCATTGCCAGGGCTAGAGTACAGTGACACAATGGCAGCTCACCATAGCCTTGATCTCCTGGGCTCAAGCTATTCTCCCACCTCAACCTCCTGTGTAACTGGGACTACAGGCACACACCACAACTGGTTAATTTTTTACATATATATAGAGAGAGTGAGAGATGGGGTCTCACTATGTTGCCCAGGCTGGTCACAAACTTCTGTACTCAAGCAATCCTCCTGCCTCAGCCTCCAAAAGTGCTGGGATTATAAGCGTGAGCCATTGTGTCCAGCCTCAGAAAAAGATTCTACGCCCAAACATTGACTTTCATTACCTAAGTGACTGTATTTTGACCTGTCAATTTCAAAATGCTTTATCTGGACAGCAACGTAGCAGTAAAACTCTCTGAACAAGGTCAAAGATGAGCCAGTATACTGCATAATTGGCACTTCGATATAAGGAAGAAGACTGTTCTTTTAAACAGTTTATAGGGCATAGATTTAAACCTTTGTGAAGCATCCAATGAATCCAGTTGATTAGCAAAAGATACATCAGAGCTTCTGGACCAGTAATCAAAAATCCCAATCATGTCACCTAGAGAAAGTTTCTATGTCTTCACAATTTAAGATGAATTCTAATGAACATAAGATCAATTCCTACAAGATTGATTCCTAGAAAATAAGATTTCAGAATTGCATATGGTTAAAATAATACTTTTTCCTGACCCAAGTTTGATGATAATAGTAACTTAAAATTTAAAGCAAAGGCTTTATATGTGAAAACACAGATAATCCAAGTTCTTCCCTGGTATCAAATTCTATATGGTTTTTAAATGAAGTTGTTTTTTTTTTCTAACCCAGGCAAATAAAAACTAGTAGATAGCTGACTGACACTTAACAGGTCTCCAATAATTAATACTCCTGGGTTCCTTCATTCACTCATTCAGTAAACACTGTTAGGCTGTGGGAATTCAATAATGTATGAAACAAAGTTTCTGCCTTCATGGAGCTTACACTCTCATGAGAAGACATATAATCCACCAAAAAATATGTAACACATAAAACTGTTAAGCTCTTTCATCAGCCAGCAAAGACAAATATACGGGAGCTTTGATCAAAAGAGACACAGACACACAAGCACCTACCGTTCACAGCCAAACCCAAACCGTGAAATGCAGGAATTTTAGCAAGAATATAGGAGCAGAAAGACAATCTAGGCCCAGACAACCCAAACAAGACATTTAAGTTTCTTCTGAGTCTTGGTTTTGGTCCACTGGCCCCAAACAATGGAGTAGAGAATACAGTAACTCTTAAAAGCAGGACAGAAAATTCTAAATTGGTGAAAATGAGTACATTCACTTCAGAAAGATTTGTAGAGCAGCAATTTGTTAGGTTATAAATACGACTTTCTACAAGGAGCTCAACCTGTGTGAGGAGAAATGTGCATTTTTTTCTCCTTGCTTCCCACAAAACTATGTTCCCCATCATAAATAACACTAATCCAAGAAAAATCACCAATGAAAAACTCTGTAAATGTGGATGTTACTGAAGCATGTCCTTTGGCAAATAAGAAGCATCAACCACAGTTCCATGCATTATATGAGATCTGACAATTAAGTTCACGAACTTGCCACAGTGCCCTCACGTTGGCAGCACTGTACAACTTGGTATGGTTTCATAACCTTGGTATATCAGTGTCTCACAGCTGTGTTCGTGTTGACATGTGGTGTTGTCTTACTGAGCTACATTCATCATTGTTGTTGTAAGTTTTTGTGTGCCATCATGAGAACACTGGAGCTTGAATTCTAGCAACAAACAAACATTAAAATTCTTGTTAAACTTGGCAAGAGTGAAAGTGAAATCAAGGACATGTTAGTCCAAGTTTATGGGGAAAATACCACGAAGAAAGCAGCAGTGTATAAATGAATTAAACATTCTTCTGAGATGAGAAAAAATGTCACTGATGAGGCGAGGTCAGGATGGCCATTAACAACCAAAACTGACAAAAACATTGCAAAAATTTGTCAAATTGTGCATCAAAATCATCAGCTGACTGTGAGAAACAAAGCATATCAAATAAGAAGCAACAACCACAATAAACATCAATAGAGAAACAGGAAAATCTTGGCATGAGAAAGGTGTGCACAAAATGGTCCCAAGGGAGCCCTTGCATCATGACAATGCACCAGCTCACACAACGCTGTCTGTGAGGGAGTTTTTTGCCAATAAACACATAATTGTATTGGAACATTCTTTGTACTCACCTGATCTGGCCCTAGTAACTTTTTTCTTTTCTTTTCTTTTTTTGAGTTGGAGTCTCACTCCATCACCTGGAATGCAGTGGCACGCTCACAGCCACCCCAATGTTGACCTGCTGGGCTCCAGTGATCCTTCCGCCTCTACCTTCCAAATAGCCGGAACTACAGGTGCACACTCCCACACCCAGCTAATTTTTTTATTTACTGTAGAGATGAGCTATCGCCAAGTTGCCCAGGTTGTTCTCGAACACATGGGCTCAGGCAATCCCCTCACCTCAGCCTTCCAAAGTGCTGGGATTACAGTCTTGAGCCACCATGCCCAGCTTAACTTTTTTCTTTATCTGACGATAAAGGAAATATTGAAAGGAAGACATTTTGATGACATTCAGGACATCAAGGGTAATATGGTAACAGCTCTGATGGCCATTCCAGAAAGAGTTCCAAAATTGTTTTGACGGGTAGACTAGGCGCTGGCATCAATGCATAGCTTCCCAAAGGGAGTACGTCTGTGACTGTAGTGATATTCAGCAATGAGGTATGTAGCAATTTTTCTAGGATGAGTTCCCAAACTTGTCAGACTTTGTATATTGTTATTTAAGTCTACGACTGATACAAAATAATTAAACAAGTTTGATACATTCATTAAAACATTTACCCACACTATACTGGCCAGATCAGAACTTCATGCTCTGAAACTGTTAGAGTCACATAGAAAATGTAATTACTTCAACCTTCCAGACACTATAATTTACACTTGCATACTACTTACTCCTACTTCAGGAAACTGGATTGTTTTAAAACTACTGCAGCTTTTCCAATCCTAGACCTCATGCTGTTAGGAGCTCGCTCTCTGGAATCCTGCAGGCCTGGCTGACCAGTATCCACCACTTGTGCACTGAGTGACCCTGGGCAAGTTGCTCTAAAATTCCAGCATTTTATCCAAAAAATGAGGATATAAATAGTACCTACACTTCAACAGTTCTCCTGAGGAATAAAGGAGATAAAGAACTGAAATACTCAGCCCCACTCTGGCACATGGTGTCAGTACAAAGGTAACTTAAAGAGGCTGTCCCAGATTTATCTTTAAATAGGCAATAACACCTACCAGTAACACATGGTGCCCAGTAAATGTTACTCTTCCTCTATCACTGGAAAAAATCCAAATGTAATGATTTTATCATTTATCTATTTCTGGAAAAAATTAATTTATAGTAAATGAAAATGTACAGCAGTAAGATTCAGATAGAACTACTTTAATTAAATTAATAAAATGTGATTAAAATTTGTAAGGACATACCTCCATGTTCCCAAAAATAGGTAAACTTTGTGGTGATGCTACTAGTGTTTTTCTGAGGCTTCCAACCACTAAAGACCAGAAATGTTGCCACCAAGACAAAAACAACTATTTCCCACTTTTTTCTTTTTCTTTTTTTTTTTTTTGAGTTGGAGTCTCACTCTGTCGCCCAGATTGGAGTGCAGTGGCAAACTCCCAGTCACCACAGATTCGACCTGCTGGGCTCCGGCGATCCTTCCGCCTCAGCCCTCCAAGTAGCTGTAACTACAGGCGCACGCTACCACGCCCGCTAATTTTTTTTTTTATTTATTGTAGAGATGAGGTCTCGCCAAGTTGCCCAGGTGGGTCTCGAACCCACGGGCTCAGGCAATTCACTCACCTCGGCCTCCCAAAGCGTGGGATTACAGGCTGAGCCACCGAGCCCGGCCTCCCACTTTTTTCTATAAACCATTTTATTAAAGTGTTTATGCAAACAGAGCTGTAATTAACAGGATTTGCTAAAAATTTCATTTAAACTGAAAGTTGAGCCATATATGCTTATCTGAATTTAATTTTCACCATAGAACCCAGTTTAAAAAGAAATAGTTAAAGATAGGAACAGAGGGGTGCCCTCTGTTGCTGTATAATCCAGAAACACATTTAAGCAGTCCTCAATAAGATTGGCCCAATTCCTATAAATTAATACCAGAAACTGGTAGATAAGAATTTCATTTCATTTTGCTTGCATTGGGTTGTCTTTTGATAGTAATGAAATGAATAAATGAAATAAACTTTTGCCAAAATATAAGTAGAGAGAAAGGGTTAAAGAAAAGGCTCAAATAATCCACTACTAAACACAGGTTTTGGAAGACAGGTCAAAAAATAGCTTCTTAATGTAGTTTGTTGAGATTAGTGAGCCACAGATGTACCCAAAAACGAGGTGAAACTCGTCTCGGGACTGATAAGCAACTTCACATTTGGATGCTTAGATGCATTCATAAACTTCCTAGAGAGTATTACTACTGATTCAAATAAGGTCACTTAGTTTGCTC
Source organism: Tarsius wallacei (assembly GCA_963574415.1). Lineage (NCBI taxonomy): Eukaryota > Metazoa > Chordata > Mammalia > Primates > Tarsiidae > Tarsius > Tarsius wallacei. Next base: position 8,614 of record CAUYQG010140277.1, read on the forward strand.
AATTTTTAAAATTTTGCATTTTAAGTAATTTATACAGACATCAGTAAAAATTATCAAAGACCCCTACAGCAATGTATTGCTAATTATGTAAGGGATTTTAGTAAGGGGAAACAACAGCTAGAATGTAGTTTTTGTTTTTTAGAGTCAGAGTCTCACTATGTTGCCAGGCTGGAATGCAGCAGTTGTTCACAGGTCCCATACCACTGCTGATCAGCAGGAGAGTTCTAACCTGGGCCAGTTTACCCATCTTTAGGTGATCTGGTGGTCCCCTGCGCACGGAAGACCATCAACATACTGATGACAATCTTAGTGCAGACACAATGCACTACATTGTGCCATCAGCACAATGCACTACAGCCCAGAACTCCTGGGTTTAAGTAATCCTTCCACCTGAGCAGCGGGAACTACAGGCTAGAACCACCACCCTCCCTGAAAATGTTTTTAAGAAACTGGAGCCCTTTTTTTAATGCTTTATGTGGGGTACAATTCAGGACTAGATATATAAGTGGTCATCACACAGGTAAAGTTTGGTCCCTACTTCGTCTAGTTTGAAATCAGTTACCCTTATTGATAGTATGTGTCCCCCCTCCCCCTAAAACTGGAGTCTTAAGGCAAAATAAAGAACAGGCTTATTTTGATTGCACTTTGTTTTATTGTGCCTCACAATACTGCATTTTTTACAAACTGAATATCTGTGGCAACCCTGAATCAAGCAAGTCTATCAGCACCAATTCTCCAACACCATGTGCTCACTTTGTGTCTCTATGCCATATTTTGGTAATTCTCACAATATTTCAAAGTTTTTCATTATACTATATATCCTTATTATGCATATGGTGATCTGTAATTAGTGATCTTTGATGTCACTATTGTAACTGTTTTGGGAGCCTACAAACCATGCCCATATAAGATGGCGAACTAAATCAATAAACGTTGTGTGTTCTGACTATTTCACTGACTGACCAGTCTCTCTCCCTCTCCTGGGACCTCCTTATTCCCTGAGACACAAGAAAACTGAAATCAGACAAATTAAAAACCCTACGGCCAGGCGCGGTGGCTCAAGCTTGTAATCCCAGCACTCTGGGAGGCCGACGTGAGAGAATTGCCTGAACTTGGAAGTTCTAGACCAGCCTGGGCACCTTGTCAAGACCTCATCTCTACAAAAAATCAAAAATACAGCTGGGCTCGGTGGCACGTGCCTGTAGTTTCAGCTACTTGGAAGGCTGAAGCAGAAGGATCGCCTAAGCTCAGCAGGTCAAGGTTGCAGTGGCCGTGAGCATGCCACTGCACTTCAGCCTGGGCAACAGAGGTAGACTCCAACTCAAATAAATAAATAAATAAATAAAAATCAAAACCCTACACTGGCCTCTAAGTGTTCAAGTGAAAGGAAGAGCCCTACCTCTCTCACTTTAAATCAAAAGCTAGAAATGATTCAGCTTAGTGAGGAAGACACGTCAGAAGCCAAGACAGGCTGAAAGCTAGGCCTCTTGCTCCAAACAGCCAAGTTGTAAATGCAAAGAAAAAGTTCTTGAAGAAAATAAAAGTACCACTCCAGTGAACACACAAATGATATTATTGCTGATATGGAGAAGTTTTAGGTCTGAATGGGAGAGCAAGCCAGCCACAACAGTTCTGAAGCCAAAGCCTAATTCTGAACAAGACCCTACATTTCTTCAATTCTACAAAGGCCAAGAGAAGTGAGGAGGCTGCAGAAAAGTTTGAAGCTAGCAGAGGTTGATTCACAGGTTCAAAGAAAGAAGCCATCTCTATAACATAAAAGTGCAAGGTGAAGCAGCAAGTGCTGATGGAGAAGCTGCAGTAAGTTATCCAGAAGATCTAGCAAATATCATGGATGAAAGTGCCTGTACTAAACAACACACTTTATAGAAAAAATATATATGAAACAACTTTCCATTGAAAGATGTCATCTAGGACCTTCATAGCTAAAGAGGTGAAGTCAATGACTGGCTTCAAAAGACAGGATGACTCTTGTTAGGGGTTAATGCAGCAGGTGACTAAGCTGAAGCCAATGCTCAATTACCACCCCAAAAATCCCAGCGTCCTTAAGAATTATGCTAAATCTCCTTGGCCCATGTCTAGAAATGGAACAACAAAGCCTGGATGACAGCACATCTGTTTACAGCACAGTTTACTGAGTATTTTAAGCCCACTGTTGAGACCTACTGCTCAGAAAAAAAGATTCCTCTCAAAATGTTACTATTCATTGACAATGTACCTGTCACCCAAGAGCTCTGAAGGAGATGTACAAGGAGATGCATGTTGTTTTCATGACTGCTAACACAACACTCATTCTGCAGCTCATTGATCAAAGAGTCATTTCTACTTTCAAGTCTGATTCTTCAAGAAATACATCTTATAAGGCTACTGCTGCCACAGACAGTGATTCCTCTGACGGATCTGGACAAAGTACATTGAAAACCTTCTGGAAAGGAATCACCATTCTAGATGCCATTAACAGCATTCATGATTCACAGAATGAGGTCAAAATATCAACATTAACAGGAATTTGGAAGAAACTGATTCCAACCCTCATGGATGACTCTGAGGGCTTCAAGACTTCCGTGGAGGCTGTAACTGCAGATGTGGCAGAAATTATAAGAGAACTAGAATTAGAAGTGGAGCCAGAAGATATGACTGAACTGCTGCAATCTCATGATAAAAACTTGAATGGATGAGGAGTTGCTTCTTACAGATGACCAGAGAAAGTGGTTTCTTGAGATGGAATCTACTCCAGGTGAAAATGATGTGAACATTGTTGAAATAACAACAAAGGATTTAGAATACTACATAAGCTTAGTTGATAAAGCAGCACGGTTTGGGAGATAAGAAACAAATTCTACTGTAGGTAAAATGGTATCAAATAGCATTGCAGACTATAGAGAAATCCTTCATAAAAGGAAATGTCAATCGCTATGGCAATCTTCATTTTTGTCTTATTTTAAGGAATTACCACAGCCACCTCAACCTACAGAAACCAACTATCCTGATCAGCAGCCACCCACATTAAGGAAAGATCCGCCACCAGCAAAAAGATTAGTTTGCTGAAGGCTCAGATGATGGTCAGCATTCTTAGCATTATTTTTAAAGTAAGATCTCTACATTGTTTTTTAGACATATTATTGTACATTTAATATACTACAGAATAGTATAAACATAACTTTTATATGCAATGGGAAACAAAAAATTCATGTGACTCGCTTTACTGTGATATTGACTTTACTGCAGTAGTCTGGAACCAAATCCACAATATCCCTGAAGTACGCCTGTACCACAGAAACTAAACTTTTCTCAGATTTTTTTTTACCAGCAAGAAAAATTCATTTCACAGATATGCTAAAAATAGCAAAATATTTAATATTATTAAAATGCAAAACAATAATTGATCTAGGTCTAAATCTAGGTCAGTTTACAATGTGTCTAAACTAAAAATGTTTAATTTCAAAACTAAGACTTACATATTGTATAACAATTTTAATTGCATCATTTGTAACCCTTAAGACAATTTTTTTTTTTTGAGTCAGGGTCTCACTCTGTCACCCAGGCTAGAGTACCGTGGCACAATCACGGTTCACCACAACCTCCCACTCTTGGGCTCAGGCACTCCTTCCACCTTAGCCTCCCCAGTAGCTAGGACTACAAGGCACACACCACCATATTCAGCTAATTTATTTATTGTTTTGTAGAAACAAGGTCTCGCTATGTTGCCCAGGATGATTTCAAACTCCTGGGCTCAAGCAAACTTAGGCCACCCAAAGTGTTGGTATTATAGGCACGAGCCACCGTGTCTGGCCAATTTTAATTCTTTTCTAAAAATTAAGACATCAGACTAGGTGCAGTGGCTCAAGCCTGTAATCCCAGCACTTTGGGAAGCCAAGGTGAGGGGATTGCCTGAGTCCACAAGTTCAAGACCAGCCTGGGCAACTTGGCAAGACCTCATCTCTAAAAACTAGCTGGGCGTGGTAGCACACCTATAGTTCCATAGTTTCAGCTACTTGGAAGGCTGAGGCGGAAGCAATCACCGGAGCCCAGCAGGTTGACACTGGGGTGGCTGTGAAGGGCCACTGGCACTCCAGCCTGGGCATCGGAGAGAGACTCCAACTCAAAAAAAAAAATTAAGACAAGAAATACAGGGCAGGAGGGTAAGTTTCCATAAATCTTTAAAGAAAAGAACTAAGATCCTACCTCTCTACCTCAAATAACATCCAAGAATTAATATTCAAGATAGCAATTAATTTTTACCACATTATAGACTATAAAGTATCTTCTGCAGAAGCTAATCAACTTATTTTTTTAGAGAGTCTAGCTTAACAATAGGATTTTCTTATTTAGACAATTTCTCCAACTTCCTAGCAAGGAAGGTTATCTGACTTGCTGAAGAAGGTTATCTGACTTGCTGAAGAACATAGTTTTAACGATTGAAGGATTGAGTTATGTAATTTCCAACAACAGGCACACAGCTTTTCAGATACAATTTTAGTTAAAAAAAACAATTTAATGACCCTCCCTGGCTGCTCCCAACTTCACAGCTGAGTCTATGGAACTTCACTCCTAATATAATGCTTACTGTTTAGTCACTTTCAGGAGGCTTCCAATCACAAAAGAGGTTTTTTAGATCCCTTCTCCTCTTCTCAGGAGTTTGCCCCAATATTCTTTGCCCCAAACAGTACAAACTAAGTTTTGAATTCAATGACTTTATTTGTCCGAGGACTTGCTTCTTGATGCATCACCTCTGAATAGCATATAGGTCCTTCTAATCAGTGTCTACTCTTGCCTTATGTGGTTGTGGGCTCCTTTAAAAGGGAACATGTGTTTCAAACAATCTTTGTCTGTG
>CAUYQG010140285.1:0-10443 GCA_963574415.1 Tarsius wallacei
ATTGGCAGTGATCAATCTCATAGAGGTGCTGAACTCCCCCATGGACCATGCTAGGATTTGAGTGGCCACATGGGACAACCTCCTCAGCAGGAGAGCTCAGTCCACTTGTTCTATTTCTCCACTCAGTCAGATATTAGCATATCCACCTGCTGACATATTCATCCCTGTACTCACTGATTTATGCAGAGACTTGCACACTCCAACCAACTCCATCATCATCTTGTAATTGTCCTGTTTCATTTTCTTAAGTCATCATTTTAAACTTTATGTGTATTTTTGTAATTCTTTTCTGAAATATAATATAAATAATTATTGTTTCTATCATAGTGATTATGCAAATATTATACTTTACAGATTCAGTGATGTTATGATATTAATTATTATGTTTTCTTCTTATAGTACTAACTTATCTGGAGTTTCAAATATCTTATGTTTGCTTACATTTTTGGAAGTATTCATATAATCATATATGTGTATGTGAATATATGTGTATATTTTTGCTTTACTGCAGTCTCCCATATAAGTACTATTTCCCTCACAACTCTCCATGGTCTGGCTTCCTCCCACAGCATACTCAACAAGCTAATCTCTTGGTCTGTTTCACAATGACATGCTAGAACTTTACTCCTTACCTTTTCTATTTGGATTTTTGGATTTCTGAAATTGACAAAATTCACCATTCACTCCTGATATAAACCCTCAGAAAAGAAGAACTAGATGGGAAATTCAGCAAACTTGTAACCTCTCTGGAAAAAATTTGGTAATTGCTTAAAAATTGAAACACTCATCTACCACATGATCTAGTATTCTACTCATGGTCCTTTCTCAAAAAGAAATGAAATATATGCCCATATAAAAACCTGCAATTGGTGGCAATTTTTTTATAACCACAAACCAAAAATAACTCAAGTTTGCATCAATAGATTTTTTCTCTTTTTTTCTTTTTTCTTTTCTTTTCTTTTTTTTTTTTAAGAAAGCAGGGTTTGTTGAAAGAACAGAAAAGCTCCCATAGTGGGAGGTGACCTGAAGGGGTTACCTCCATCAATAGTTAAATGAATATGCAACTAGTGGTATATCCATACAGTAGAATACGTCTAAGAACTAAAGAAGAAACGAACTCTTAAACTTGCTGTAACATGAAAGAATATCAAAATAATTATGATGTATGAAATAAAGCAGAAAAGCAAAGAATATGATAAATGTTAGTTTCTATATAAAATTGCCAGAAATGCAACATATAGTGATCAAAAGCAGTGGAGGTGGGATGGAAAGGTAGGGAAGGAAAGTGCAGAAAGCTTTGCAAAGGGACCTGAGGATCAGTTTGAATTCTATTTTCCCTAGTATGAAGTCATCAGCATGGATCACATAAAACTTGTCTGAGCAACTAAAAACCAATTTTTAAGTCCCTTGAAATTACTTTAGGCCAGAGCTGAAATAACAAAAGATAAAATTTAGTCCAAAAATTGAACTAGAAAATTCAACAAAAGACTATCAACAATGAAAAAAAAAAAAGTATATATCTCAGGCAATGGCCTAAGAACTTAGTATATACTATCCATTGTATCCTCTCATAATTCTCCGTGGTAGGCATTTATTACTGTAATGAGATAGAAACTGAAGCTCGGAGAAATTAAATACTTTGCACAATAATATTGAGGTGGGTGATTTCTGAACTTGCAAATTATGATTCAAGAGTCTGTGATCTCATCCTTTAAGTATGATATGTACATCAGTACGTTACAAAAGACATTCTTTTTTATGATTCTGATAGGTGCTCATAATGATTATGAAGGTGTCTTGTTTGTACACATAATGAATGGAAATTTCCCCAAGATAAATGAAATATATGTCTACCTAAAGACTTGTGCGTGAATGTTCTTAGAAATTTTTAGAACATGTGCAGGGTTATTTTAATTCAAGGGCTTCACAAAAATACATGGATTTTTATCCAAGTTGATTCTCAAAGATTTGCAAGCAGTGAGAATCAGTATTAGTCTCCTTTCGAGTATCAATAGACATATACAACTGATTGAACAATGAAGACCCTTTTTTCCAGCTCCTTAATTAACTTAGGGATTTATTTATGTTTATAGATATCTTGTTCATCTTGTATCACAACTGGAAGACTGGAGTCTCTCCTAGAGGTAGTTCATTTGTATGCTATAGAAGTCTAATAACCACACATATTTAAACCTATCAAATATATTACGTTTCAATTTTCTGAGTTAATGTATTTCAGCTGAAGTCTAGCTCATGTGAATGAAATGGGTATTGTCTTGGAAGATACATGCATGGATACAAATAGAATAAGATAAATTACATTATTACAAGAGAAAGTTAGTTCATTTGCAATGCCAAAGCAGTAGCGTGCTGTTTTATTACAAAATATGTTAACAAACCTGTTTTGACTGAATAATTCATCTCAAAAGGATTATTTGACTTGTTTTATAGAACACATATCAGAGAACAGTTAAAAGATAAAAGGTTAATTAAATCTGGCTACCAAGAAAATAGAACATTAAATTTTTTTAAAAAAGAACACTCTTGTCCAATTCTTATACTTTTTTTAATTAACAAGTTGTGGAAATTTGTCAGAAATCTGTTTCTAGAATTCAGGAAATTAAAAATATAAAAAAAACTAAAAGTACATATTATTATGTGGTAGAAAAATAGTATATCTATCATCAGAAAGCAATTTTGTCTTTCAGATCCCTACTCATCTACATACAATCAAATAAAATTGAGGAACTGAGGCATAATGGTTCAGACAAGGTGCAAGTTTTGAGATTTCTACAGCCCATGATGCACACATTTCCCTTCGCACACACATACACAAAAAGGGACTTACATACATTTGAAGAAGGAATGGGAAAAATACTTTACACTAGAATTTTAAGGAAACTTGATGTTCTTTTTTAATATCTGAACAGAAATGAAGAGATACTGTATACAGCATCAAATTTGGCAGTGGATATACTGAAATTATACATATACTTTATGTCAAGTGTATAATTATAATAAAACCTTATGTAACAAAATAAATTGTAGACCTCTTTTCTAGTTAACATTTTCTTTCACGTTTTATTTTCAAAAATTTGATCTGTTTCTTCCTTGATCCAGACACTCATTGTACTTCTAATTCTGTAACTTTTCAACTTAGAAAACTTTACTGACTCTTCTCCTTGTGAAGCTAACCACGACTTTCAACACCCTTCTTTGAATTTTGGTGGTCTGACACCTTTAAGAAGTGTAAAAACATTGGACCTACTTTGGATCTAGTGAATCAGAGTAAATACTTTGATAGGATTCCCAAATGACTCTGAGACACATTAAAGTTTTAGAAGCACTGTTTTACTTTATGTACATTTAATTTTCTATTTATCTCTTGGGTTGCTTAAATGCTTATTCCTATGTAAAGAAAGGCTCTCTTAAGCTATGGGAAAAACACTGAAGTTGGCTGCCACCACTGTTTACTGTCTTGTTGGTGCTTAGTAGGACTGAATAATCACTTGCGGTGTGTGTGAAACATGCTACCACACCAAGTTGCTTTTAGCAGCTAAAATTCAACTTTCAATCTTCTCATTAAAGCAGAATAATTCAGACTCTTTTTATTTTATTTTATCAGGGGTCTAAAGTCTTTTAATGAAATATTTTCACTGGCCTGTGACTCTCCAGAAACTCAAGCAGACTGTAAGCACATTTAACTCTAAGTTAATAGTGTTGACAGTATAGTGGCATGAATTCTGTGACAACAAGGTAGCTTATGGCTTGCAATGTCATGTCATGGGAAGGAGATTTATAATGTTAAGTTCATCTTCAATTGCTCATTATTTATGTGACCTTGGAAACATTATTTATTATTTGAGAACATTAAGTATTTCCTTTTTTATTTTTACATGGTAAAATAGTAATAAATGAAATGACCATGAATAATACTGTAAAATTCACATCTGAAATAGTTTGCAAAAGATGCTGGCCTCAGCAGTAGTAAGTCTTCAGAAACAAGGATAACAGACTGAAGCCCTTCAGAGGGAATTCACTCAGAACACAGGGTTTCCCACTCTTCATCAATACTTTCTCAGGATACGCAAAATGCACTTTAGAGAAAACCAAACTGGTTGAAACTAAAGAAGATAGCAATAAGCACATCTATCACCCAGAGGATGGTTCCTAATACAGTTATTTAGTCAAAACAAAACAAAACAAAACAGGGCTCCTTAGAGAGATAACTAATTCTATGAATGGGGCAGGAAACATACAAGATAAGCCTAGAGCATCTTGGAGTACCAGAAGGCAAGGATATTCTAAAAAAATGAAGCTAAACTAAGCTAAAACCAAAACCAAATTTAAAATAAGTGAGCAACAAAAACCCACCATATTTATAGAGATATGCTATTAAGACATGAGAAGTGTTGGATTATAATCTCAAGTATATAATACATAGTTTTGAAATGATACTAATATACGTGATTGAATAGATAACTAAATGAGGTAGAACTACCAGTTCTCTCATGTAGAAGAATTCGAGATAATTTATGTAGAACACTACTCCCAAATTTCTATTCTGCAGAACAAAACTCCCTGGTCCTTAAATGTGACCTGTGCATAGTGACTTTCTTTCAAAAAATACAGTATGAAAAGGAAGGAGAAGAGAAAATTTACAGTGGACAATCTGCCAAAAACTCCCTAAGCAAGGTAACCAAGGTCAACATGAACAGTAAAATGTCATCTATATAGTATATAAACTTGGTGTTGGGGAAAAATGGTATTTGATCTCTCTGTTGTCTATTCCCAAAACCCATAACCTCAATCTAATAATGAAAGATATTAAATAATCCAAATCAAGAGACAATCTACAGAATATCTTAGAAATGCTCCTTAAACTGTTGTGTTCATCATAAGCTCATGGAAAGTCCAAGAAGCTTCCACTATGTAGAGGAGGCTAAGGATGCATGATCACTGAGTATAATATATCCTTGGTGGGATTCCAGAATGTAAAAAAAAAAATCAGGTAGAAACTGAGAAAATTTGACTCTAGTCAGACTTTATTTAGTTCAAGAAAGTGGAGGAGTATCACATAATTATTGTCACAAACACCTTATATTAATATAAGAAAATTTAAGCACAAAGAATGTAGGGACTACTCTCTGTATAAATCTGAAAATGCTACAAAATAAACATTTTTAGGTTTTAAAAAGTAGGAGATAAGGCTTAATTTCCACTTATGCTTCAAGACCATGAAATAATCTGGATATTTACTTATTAGATATGCTTCATTTTCCTCACATATATTTAGGTAAAAAATAAGAGCTCAGTTGTCTAATTCATTAAATTGTTATGGGGTAGAGAGCAAATAATTTGTGAGAAAGTATGTGGTCATCTTCAAGGCAGTATTACTAATTCTATGTCTAACGAAATTTCTATTTAGTCACTTACTTCACCTAGTGAAGACATTTGTAAGAAGGTGAGTTTCTACTTTAACCAACTGTATCATCAATGGAAAAGTGGAATGTTCAAATTTTCCAAATGGCCCTAGAGAAGTGAAAATAATACCTATTCTTGAAAAGTTCTGAGCTGACAACATGAAATAATGCTGAGCTGACAACATGAAATGAAGGCATAAGACTTGAAACCCAGAGTTCTCAACAGTTCACATGTCTATATTAGACTCATGTATACAGATGGAAGCAGACACACACAAACTGACACAGCTCTCCCACCATACACCTACACACACACACACTCGCACAAGAAGAGAATGCTTGCAAGAATATGCTTGAAAATAAAGACACGAGGTCCTGTAATCACATAGTGTGAGGAATGACTGTGCTTGAGGTAAGAAAGAATGGAGACTCTTCCTCCCTTCGGGTCGGATTCCATCTCTGAGATAAGATTTCAAGTCCCTAGGAGGAAAACAGTGTTTACATTTGAATATACTTAATATATCCCCAATGAAATATATTTCCTAGTAGATGAACTCTTCTTGGTAGATGTGTGTGGCATCTGTGAATGCACCTGTCCCCTGAGTGGGAGGGTAGTTCTGACAAGAACATCAGCCAACATGCTGACTCTAAAGATACTGAGAGGCTGAGTAGGTAGTTAGCAAGTCTTGGAGCATGTTTTTCATTTTATCAACTTTTTTAAGTAAATTAATTATAAAAAGTATGATTTAAGAAAATTTTAAGCCAGGCTCGGTGGCTCAGCCTGTAATCCCATGCCTTTGGGAGGCTGAGGTGAGTAGATTGCCTGAGCCCGCGGGTTTGAGACCTGCCTGGAGAACTTGGAGAGACCTCATCTCTACAATAAATCAAAAAAAAAAAAAAATTAGCCAGGCGTGGTAGCACCCGCCTTTAGTTCCAGCTACTTGGAAGGCTGAGGTGGAAGGATTGCCGGAGCCCAGCAGGTCGACGCTGCGGTGGCCAGGAGCAGCCACTGCACTCCAGTCTGGGCGACAGTGAGACTCCAACTTAAAAAAAAAAAAAGATAGAAAATTTTAACAAGATTTGTTTTAAAAGCGTATTTTCTTAAATCAAAGTTAGAGAATTCACAACTGGAGTGTGTCCAGCTCACATATGGGTAAAAATGCTCTTGAAACATTTCCATACCGATAACCTTTATGGACTCACACTGAGCAGGAATTATTCGTACAATTGTTGCTTTCCTTGGATCATTTTAATGGCTTAAGTTCCAATGAGATATTAGTCCTAGAGTAGCACCATCATTATTGAAGATAAATGCCTCATCTACTTCCAAATCTTCATTAAAATTTTTTTTGGGTGCTCAATAGCACAGCTATTAGAGTTAAGAGTCTGTCAGCATTTCCATTTACCAAATCCTTTTTTAGGGTTCACTATCTTTCCTGTTTTGAATTCAATTAACCTGAAAATTAGCTGTCAACGTGAGTATGTACTATATTTCCAAGCTTCATGGACATATCAGCTTGGCAACACAGAAGGTAGAGTCCAGTAAACTCTTTCCTTCTTCTTCATGAAATTCTAGAGGTGTGTCAACTGCTTGATTATCTCATGGCCAGGCACAGAACAAGCCTTTTGATCAAGAAACTTCTCAGAGAAGTTGTCCTAAATCTGACCTAATAACTTTTATATTTAAAAATTTATGAAGTCAAATTGAATATGTACTGTACTTTCTTTTCAATATACAGAGCATTTTCAAGCTTCTGGATGAAATCGCAGTCTCAAATAATCAGATATCTAGGAGTAGTACATGGGGAAAAATGAGAGATCTGTGACCTGTGAAATTTCTACTGAAGAATAAAGGCAAAGTGAATCACAGTGAGTGCTGCTTTGTCCACTTCTTAGAGCCATTTCTTCACTTTCAAGTGGGCAATGACAGGGGGTGAGGCAGCAATCGCAGCAGAAGCAGTAGCTGTGGGACATGTGAAATGGTGAAGAAATCATCTGGAATCAGGGCTTCATCATGTCCCCCTTTTGTTCTGAGTAATTGCCATAAAGGCAAGTCTATAGTTCTTGTTCACGCGATGTTTCTTTCACAAATACATTCCTCATTTACTTAATTTTTCACCTTGTGTTTCAACATCGCATATTATTCAATTATTATTCAGTGTTTATAAGAAAACACATCCAATTCCCTATTTTGTCTGTTTTTTTTTAATTTATTTTTCTTGGAGTTGGGAGAGGATAAAAGATAAAATAGTCCAGAAAGAATCTATTTAAATATAGTCTTTGCACTATATTTAAATAGAATATGATGTCACACATAGTCTGTCAGAAATAAATAATAAATCTGTCCCTGATCACCATGACCACAGGCAAGTGGCATTGATAGGGTGAAAAGTATTGCCTCAGAGGAAATTTTTGAGTGATAGAGCTATCATCTGACCTATTTGCTAGATAATTGAAAATTAAAGAAAGAAGCCCAAGAGTCCTGTAATTACTTTTGCTACAAAATATGTCTCTATGTCTAGGTCAGGGCTGAAGGTAAACAGTGACTAATGCCCACAGCAAGGAAAAAATGTAAATGGTTCTACTTATGAGTCACACACAGTAATCCATCATCAGAAATCATTTGTTTCCAACACAGAAGCTATAACATGGCTGAAATAAAAAATACAGTAAGATAAAGCATTTTTGTGACATGACACAGCATTAGATGGAGGTTGTCAGAATTTATAGCTGAAGAACACCTCATGCAAGTTCTAATATCTTATTAAAACAGAAGATCATAGTCTGTCACTTAAATTATTAACCTTCCCAAGACAACTCTGATTCTTGCATAATGTTTCTTACCTCCTGTTGGATATTAGCTGGAACTGATGATTGGGAATATTTTATCTGTGATGAACTTTGAGATCTTCATTATTATAATTTCTTCATCTGCATTTCACAGTTACACTTACAAGATAATCCAAACAATTTGTAAGAGATCTTCCATCTTTCCTTGATTTCAAAGGAACAGAGAGAAGCTGCCAAATAGTTCAAGCTAATGGACACGTATATCATTCTCCATCAATTCAAATGATGAATCTGTATTCTCTATACTGTCATCTCAGGAGCCTGCATCAAAAAGGTGGAAAAGATACAACCACACCTCAAGTGACAGTACAGAAGGGAAAAAAAAAACTTAAATAACTGATTATAACACTACTCTTCCAAATAAAATGATATGGATGCACAGAGGTCAAATGTGGTTTACTTGGTCTCTCATAGAGCAGTTGATATTGTAACTAGTCAATTTAATTCTCTGTTATTGAGGGCAAAAGGAAATATTCCTAAATCATGCAACTTGCCCTTGAATATAAATAAGCACTAAATCAATATAGATAAAAAGAACAACAAAGAAGAAACAGTATTGTAGAATTAGAGAGACCATGGCATAGGGTGTGTTCTTGATAAATATCTGCTGAATTCATACATACATGCATCATTAATAATAATTACCAAAGCTAGCAGTTACTACACACTGATATGCATGTGAATAAGTATTGAACATATTGTAGCTATTATGTTGTTTCTATTTCACAGATGAAGAAAAGCAAGAGTACAGAGTTTGAGAATTGAGTCTAGGTAATTAACCTTTGAACAGACTCCTAATACATATTTACCATTTTTCTTGCTAAGAGCTATTACTATTAGATATTAGTATAAATATTTGTCAACCTATCCTCAAATGAACAATAACTTGTTTGGGGGCAAAAACTTTATCAATGATTATTTTTTAAAAATAATTTCTGTTTCTGCTTATGAAAACACGAGTGTTCTATTATGACAGTTTGAGGAGTTTTCTCTATTTTTTGTAACATTTCAGTAATAGTTTTTCTTGTTTGGATATAAGAATCTCTAAATCACCCATATGTTTGCATTGTAGAAGAGAAGTATATACCCAGTGTTAACTTCCAGGCTATTCTTTTCTATAAAAGTAGTTACTTTTCATTGTAAAACTGTGTCAAATTATTAACATAAAAAATAGATCAAGCCAATCTCGGTGGCTCAGCCTGTAATCCCACACCTTTGGGAGGCTGAGGTGAGTGGATTGCCTGAGCCCGCAGGTTCGAACCGCCTGGGCAACTTGGCGAGACCTCATCTCTACAATAAATAAAGAAAATCAGCCAGGTGTGGTAGCGCGCACCTGTAATTCCGGCTACTCGGAAGGCTGAGTTGGAAGGATCGCCGGAGCCCAGCAGGTCGAGGCTGCGGTGGCCGGGAGCAGTCACTGCACTCCAGTCTGGGTGACAATGAGACTCCAACTCAAAAAAAAAAAAAAAAAAAAAAGGTCAAAACACTATTTTGTTCAATGATTAAATACTCCTTTATTCTCTCTGATTATACCAAACTTGCAATAACTTATATGTTAGAATTCATATGTGAATTTGTTGATCCTATAAATGAAACATGAGAAGACATCCTTAATCTGTTAGAGCAGCTATGCCAAAAAGTAAATAGCACTGTAATGCTGAATTGGTAGGTAGCATAGCTACAGTCAAGCAATTTCATTTTCATATAAATATTTTAGCTCTGTTTCATACAGCTGAAATCCTATCTAGTATCACCAGTTTCACTGTTGTTTCTGTATTGTGATGTTTCCATTTCAGAAATAAACTATTGAATTATACATTTGCAGCCGGGGGTAGGGGTCAGTACTTCATTTATAAAAGTAATTAATTGTCTCATTCCACTTGATAATGAATACAATTTAATTTCATTAAACTTTGCTTAACTGTTTTACATGTATTAGTTCATCAGATTTCTATAATTAATGAAGTGAGTATAATGGTTAATTTTAGTTGTCAACTTTACTGGATTGAGGACTGCCTAGGAATTATTTCTGGGTTTGTCTGAAAAGGTGTTTCTAGGGGAGATTGGTCTGTGAGTTTGGGTCCTGCAATGGGAAACTAGCCCTCACTGGAGGTGGGCACAATCCCATCAGCTGAGGGGCCAGGTAGAACTAAAAGGTAGAGGAAAGGGG
>CAUYQG010140293.1:0-18178 GCA_963574415.1 Tarsius wallacei
GGCTCACCGCAGCCTCAACCTCCTGGGTTCAGGTGATCCTTCCACCTCAGCCTCCTGAGAGGCTGGGATTACAGGCACGTGCAACCACACCTCACTAAATTTTGATTTTTTATTTTAATTTTTATTTATTTTAAAGATATAGGGTGCAATTCAGGGTTAGGTGTACAAATGGTCATTGTACAGGTAAAGTTTGGGCCTCACTTTCGGCCCCACTTTGCCTGCTTTGAGATCAGGTACTCTCATTGATGAAGCACCCCCCCCCCCCCACACCCTCCTACCTCCCCTGGCAGTTTCCCACTACTGCCAATACCTTTCATTTGTTATAGAAATGAGGTCTCGCTATGTTGCCCAGGTTGGTCTTGAACTCCTGAGCTCAAACAATCCTCCCACTTCAGCCTCCTAAAGTGCTGGGATTGCAGGCTGAGCCACGAGCCCTGCCTTGGTGTGGATGGCCTGAGTCCATGGGTTCGAGACCAGCCCAAGCAACTTGGCGAGACCTCGTCTCTACAATAAATCAAAAATTATCTGGGCACGGTAGCGCGTACCTGTAGTTCTGGCTACTTGGAAGACTGAGGCAGATGGATCACCGGAGCCCAGCAGGTTGACACTGGGGTGGCCGTGAGCGTGCCATTGCACTCCAGCCTGGGCAACAGAGTGAGACTCCTACTCAAAAATTAAAAAAAAGAAAAGAAAAAAAAAGAAACACCAGGCACAAGTGCCGTACAGGAGGTTGGGCAAACAGGCACGAACTCAGAGTGTCTGGGCAGGTGAACCCACATGCTCTCCCTAATGTAGAGGTGATGTGTGCCCGGGACTGTCACTCCACTCCCTAACCCTGAGTGGATGCAGGACTGCCCTTTGGTGAACCAGCACAATCAGAAAAAGCTCGGAAGAGAAACCGAAACCCTCTACTCTGTAAAATGCCCTTGGGAGACGTTGCAGAAGTTCATGGTCGCCCAAAGCACGGTCTCGATAAACATTCTGCAGGCAGAGAATCAATCGCAGGATGTGCGATCCCCAAGACCTCCTCAATGATGAACACCAACAAGTGCAGGCTGGGCGCAGTGGCTAGCATCTGTCATCCCAGCACTTTGGGGCACCGAGGGAGGAGGATGGCCTGAGCCCAGGGGTTGGAGACCAGCTTGGGCAACTTGGCGAGGCCTCGTTTCTACAATAAATTTAAAAATTAGCCGGGCTCAGTGGCTCAGCCTGTAATCCCGCGCCTTTGGGAGGCTGAGGTGAGTGAATTGCCTGAGCCCCTGGGTTCGAGACCTGCCTGGGCAACTTGGCGAGACCTCATCTCTACAATAAATCAAAAAAATTAGCCAGGCGTGGTAGCGTCCGCCTGTAATTCCGGCTACTTGGAAGGCTGAGGCGGAAGAATCGCCGGAGCCCAGCAGGTCGAGCCTGCGGTTGCCGGGAGCGGCCACTGCACTCCAGTCTGGGCGACAGTGAGACTCCAACTCAAAAAAAAAAAAAAAAAAGGAAATATTGTAAGTATGTGTATATACAGAATATGTAAATATGTGTATATAACAAATATACATGTATTTCTTGTCAGCTAAGATGCCCTAGAAGCAATGACTCCCAGTAGCAATGAGCACACTTATTCCCCAGATATTTGTTTCTAATACTATTATTCAATCAAAGAAACTAGAAGTCCTTGAAGAAAAGGCCGATTTTAGGCATTTTTCAAACTTAGATCCACAGAATCATATTAATCATGATCCTTGGTTTATGGCTAATAAATTTTTTTGTTCATGGATGAACCTCTTTTTACTGTACCCCATGCTAGATGTGCTCTTGGGCAAGAGACAACTTACCTTATTTTCACTTTTCTAATTTATAAAAAAGAAATACTGAAAGCACTTAAGTTATATGTTTTTTCTACAAATTAAATTGCATGATGTATATACAATGTTAAAAAGAGAATTTGGCATATAACAATAATTCAGTAAGCCTTTCTTAAGTTTTCCAAGTTGGACTTATAAGGAAATTTAGGACACATAGAGTGAAGTTAGCCTGTTTTTCACGTGATAAGTGTTTTCAGTGTCCTTGATCATTCCGAATACTATGACACCCACACTGGGCTGAAAGGAAATATAGAGTGAACAGAAGAACTAGGCCTTGGATAAGTATGATGGTGAGGTAGACAATAAATTGGGCCTTGAAAGGCTTGGATAAAGAGTATTGAACTTCACTATCATTTATCTTCTCTTTAGCTTATCATGGAGAACACTGGGATGAAATGAGATATATAGTTTGAGGAATCATAGAGGGATGTGTGTTGTAAGGGTTACACAGTGGTGAAAAAGCTAAGATGTATATGGAGAAAAAAATCTTGATGGTAGGAAGGAAGGAGGAGAATTGAATAAAGCAGAGAGGGAAAGACTTAGTTATCTGCTCCAATTTGAAAGGTATAGTTAAGTGTTAGGTGGCTTAACAGAGAAGTTTTAGTTTACTTTTCATGTGATGACTGTGGTAAAATGGAGAAACATCTTTAATATGAACTAAAGGTTGCATAATAATCCTTTCAGAGATATTTTACTGAAAACAATTTTATGGTGGTTTCAATAAAATACTGTAATAAAGTAATTACAATAGATAAAGCAGTGTTTTTCCCAAAGTTTTCTTCTGTAGTTTCATCGTTTCAGGTCTTAGATATGTCTTTAACACATTTTTAAATTTTTAATTATTTTATTTTATTTTTAAAATATGGGCTACAAATGAGGGTTAGGTACATATGTGGTCATCATACAGGCAAAGTGTGGGTACCCTTATTGATGTTATGTGTCCCCCTTCTCCTAGCAGTGTCCTACTACTGTCAATCCCTTTCTTATAGTATTATGATAAATGTTCAGGGCCCACTTATAAGTGAATTCATGTGGTACTCAGATTTTTGTTTCTGTGATAAATCACTGAGTATTATAGACTCTAAGTACATCCAGGTTGCTGCAAAGTTCATAATTTTATTTTTATTTATGGTTGTATAATATTCCATCGAGTAAATGTACCAAATTGTCTTTGTCCAGTCCACTTTCGATGGGCAGCATGGTTGGTTCCATGTTTTTGCTGTTGTGAATAATGCTGCAATAAACATGCATGTGCTGGTATCTTTTTCATAGAGTGATTTGAGTTCCTCTGGGTATATTCCCAGGAAGGGGATTGCTGAGTCATATGGATGGTCGATTTTCAGATTTTTTAGAAATCGCCACACTGTTTTTCACAGAGGCTGTACTAGTTTACATTCCCACCAACAGTGTAGAAGTGTTCCCTTTTCTACATTCTCTCCAGCATCTGTTGTTTTTTGACTATCCTGACTGGAGTTAGGTGGTATCTCAGTGTAGTTTTAATTTGCATTTCTTTGATGACTAGTGAGGCTGAGCATTTGTTCATATATCTGTTGGCTGCTGATATGTCTTCTTCTGAGAAGTGTCTATTCATATCTTTTTGCCCAATTTTTAATAGGGTTGTTTGTTTTTTTTCCTTTCAGCATGTTTGAGTTCCTTGTAGAACCTGGATGTTAGACCTTTGTCAGAGATACAGTTGGCAAAGATTTTTTTCCCATTCTGTGGACTGTCTCCCCACTCTCTAGATGGTTTCTTTGGGTTTGCAGAAGTTTTTCAGTTTTATGAGGAGCCATTTGTCTATCTCACCTTTTATGGCATTCACTGTTGGAGAGTTGATCAGGAATTGGTCGCCTATTCCAATTTCCATAAGGGTGTTTCCTACATTTTCTTCTAGGATTCTTATAATTTGAGGCTTTACATTTAGGTCTTTGATCCATTTAGAGTTTATTTTTGTGAATGGTGATAGGTAAGGGTCCTGTTTCAGTCTTCTGCATGTGGTTAGCCTATTTTCCCAGCACTATTTACTGAATAGGTTCTCCTCTCCCCAGTGGTTAATGGTGGATGCTTTCTTGAAGATGAGTTTGTTGAGAAATTGAGGTTTTGCTTCCAGAATCTCTGTACAGTTCCATTGGTCTATATGCCTGTTCTTGTACCAATACCAGGCTGTTTTGATTATTGTAGCTTTACAATACAGTTTGAAGTCTGAAAGTGTGATACCTCCTGCTTTGTTTCTTTTGCTAAAGATTATTTTGGCTATTCGTGGTCTTTTCTGTTTTCATGTGAAATCTCTGTGTTATCATTTTCAGGTCTGAGAAGAATGATGTTGGAAATTTGATGGGTATTGTGTTGTCTGTAGATTGCCTTTGGTAGGATGGACATCTTAACAATCCATGAGCATGGAATATTTTTCCATTTGTTTGTGTCTTCTTGGATTTCTTTGAGCAGTGTTTTGTAGTTGTCATTGTAAAGGTCTTTCACTTCTTCAGTTAGGAAGATGCCAAGATATTTCTTTTTTGTTGTTGTTGTTGTTTTGTTTTTTGTTTTGTAGCTATTGTGAATGGGGTTGTGATTTTTATTTGTGTCTCTGCCTGCTTGTTGTTGGTGCATTGGAATGCAACAGTCCTTTGCATATTTATTTTATACCCTGAGACTTTGCCAAAGTTCTTTATCAGTGCAAGGAGGTTGTTGACAGATTATTTTGAGTTTTCAAGGTATAGGATCATGGCATCCACAAAGAGGGATAACTTAATTTCCTCTTTTTCTATTTTGATATCCTTCATTTCCTTCTGTTGTCTAATTGCTCTAGCTAGGACTTCCTACACTATGATGAAAAGGAGGTGTGAGAATGGGCAGCCTTGTCTTGTTCTGGTTTTCAGGAGAAATGCTTCCAAATTCTGTCCATTCAGCAGTATGCTTGCTGCGGGTTTATCATAGATGGCTCTTATTATTTTGAGATATGTTCCATCTATGCCTAGGTGTTCAAGGGTTTTTAATCAAGAAGGGATGCTGGATTTTATCAATAGCCTTTTCTACATCTAATAATATAATCATATGATTCATGTTTTTACATCTGTTGATGTATTTGATTACCTTTATGGTCTTGCAGATATTGAACCAGCCCTGCATTCTGAGGATGGAGCCTACTTGGTCATGGTGGATGATTTTTGAGATGCGTTGTTGGATTCCATTTGCTAAAATCTTGGTGAGAATTTTTGCATCTATGTTCATCAAGGATATTGACTTGCAGTTTCTTTCTTTGTTGGATCTTTACCCAGTTTGAGTATCAATGTGATAGCTTCATAAAATGATTTGGGGAGAGTTCTGTCTTTCTCCATTACCTAGAATGCTTTCTATGGGATTGGTATCAGTTCCTCCTTGTATGTTTTGTAGAATTCTGCTGAAAAACCACCTAGTCCAGGGCTTTTATTGGTGGGTAGTTTTCTGATAATGAAGTTAATTTCTTGGGATGTTATTGGTCTATTTAGAGTCTCAATTTTTTCTTGTTTCACACTTGGTAGGTTGTGTGCTGTCAGAAAGTCCTCCAATTCCCTTAGGTGTTCAAGTTTGTTTCCATACAAGTGTACATAGTAATCTCTAATAATCTTTTGCATTTCTTGGGTCAGTTGCGACTTCATCTTTTACATTTCTAATTGTGTTTATTTGGGCATTTTCTCTCTTTTTCTTGTCATTCTTGCTAAGGGTCCATCAATCTTGTTTATCTTTTCAAAGGACCAGATTTTTGTTTTGTTGATTTTTTTTTCTATATTTTTGTCTTCTATGCCCTGTATTTGGGCTCTGACCTGGATTCTTCTGTTGAAATTAGGGTTTTGGTGGTCTTGTTTTTCTAGCTCCTTTAGGTAAATTTTTAGGCTGTTAACTTGTGATCCTACCAATTTATTCATGTGTTCATAGAGATATGAATTCCCCTACTAGTACTGCTTTCCTGGCATCCCAGAGATTTTAGTAGGAAGTTTCTTCATTTTCATTTGTCTCCTGGAATCCTTTAATTTCTTCCTTGATTTCCATGTTGATCCAGGAGTTGTTTAGTATCATGCTGGTTAGTGTCCATGTTTTTTATGGTTTTGGGAGGAAACTTGTGGTGTTGATATGTATTTTTATTCTACTGTGGTCTGAGAAGGTACATGACAGTATTTCAATCTTATGAAATTGTTTATACTTGATTTATGCCTGAGGACGTGGTCAATCTTGGAGCATGTTCCATGAGGTTATGAGTAGAATGTATAATCTGTGACTGTTGGGTGAAGTGTTCTATAGGTATCTATTAGATCCATTTGGTCAAGCATCAGGTTGAGGTTCTGGATCTCCTTGTTGATTTTTTGCCTCAATTATCTATCCAGACTTGATAGTGGGGCATTTAAGTACCCAGTTATGATAGTGTTAGAATTGACATCTTTTTAAAGTTTACTTAGTAGCTGTTTTATAAAAGCTGATGCTCCTGTGTTTGGTGCATATATGTTTAGGATGAATATTTTGTGTTGATAAATTGAACCCTTTATCATTATGTAGTATCCTCTGTTTCTTTTTAAATTTTGATAGCTTAAAGGTTATTTTGTCTGATATTAAGATTGTGACTCCTGCCTTTTTTGTGTTCCAGTCACCTGAAAATTTGTTTTCCATCCTCTAACTTTTAGTCTATGAGTGTCCCTTCTGAGATGTGTCTCTTGAAGACAGTATATTGTTGTATCATGTTTCTTTATCCAGTTTTCCATTCTGTGCCTTTTCAGTGGTGCATTTAGTCTATTCACATTCAAGATGATTATTGAGATGTGAAAGTTTATCCCTGTTGTGAGGCTCTTAAAGACTTTGTTGTTGTTTGTTTACTTATTTATTTGTTGGTTTTCTCTTGATTTTTGGACTGATTTATGTATGTTTTCAATCTTGCAGCTGTGATGCATGGTTTATTGGTTCTTCATTTTCTTGCATTCTTGAGAGGAATATGGTTGTTCTTTTTTTTCTTTGTTCTGTGCTTAATACCTTCCTAAGCATCTCTTATAGAGCTGATCTGGAGGCAGTATACACTCTTAGGGATTGAATGTCTGGGAAGGATTTTAATTCTCCATCATTGATGAAGTTTAGCTTAGCTAGGTAGGAAATTCTTGTTTGGATTTGTTTATCTTTGAGTGTTTTGAAGTTTGGGTTCCAGTCTCTTCTAACCTGCAGTGTTTCTGTAGATAAGTCTACTGCTATTCTAATTGGTCTTACCTGGTAGGTAGTCTGACCTTTCTGTCTTGCTGTCTTTTATATCTACTTTGAGTAAGTGAATTATTATGTGTCTAGGAGTTAATCTTCTTATTTGATGCCTTGCAGGGGTTCTCTGTATCGCTTGTGTTAGGATTGTCATTTCTCTAATGATATGTGGGAAGTTTTCTTGGATGATCCCTTGGAATGTTTGTTCCAGGCTGCTCTCATTCTTATCTGCTTCAGGGATACCTATCAGTCTTGGGTTTGGTCTCTTAACATAGTCACACATCTCCTGAAGACTTTGCTCTGTCTTTTAAAGTTTCCTTTCTATGTTTTTAACAGATTGGGTTAGTTCCAGATTTTGGTCTTCAAGTTCTGAGATTCTTTTTTCTGCCTGGTTAATTCTGTTTGCAATGCTTGTCCGCTTATTACTTCATTTACTGTATTCTTTATAGTTTCCATCTCAACCATTAGTTTTTTCATGTTTCATCTTGCTTTTCTTGGTTCTTGTTCATCTTTTCCATCCATTACTTGATCTCTGCATTTGTGATCTGAGACCAGTCGGTCTGGGTTCTCTTCATTGTTTGAGTTCTGAAGTCTGTATATTCATGGACTATCCTCTTTGGACATTATGTGGTGCCTATGGTTCTTCTTTGGTTTTTCTTCACTTGTGGTGGGTTTTTCTTTTTTCTTTACTTTCATTGCTCAGTGAGAAAAGAAGCAGTTTTCACTTCTTTTTGTTCAACCCCTTATTCTTCCTTGAATAAACCCTCTGGGCTAGTTCTATTTTTGGAGCTGAATTGGAGCAGGGGAGTTATGTTACTCCCTTGCAGATTTGAGATTTAAATAGTGTGTGTTAGGGGCTGCTAAGATGCAAAAGCTGTCTGATAGCTGGGCTCGGTGGCTCAGCCTGTAATCCCAGTGCTTTGGGAGGCTGAGGTGAGTGGATTGCCTGAGCCCACAGGTTCGAGACCTGCCTGGGCAATAAAAAAAAAAGTTGTCTGATGATCACAATGTTTGCTGATTGGTGTGTTGGCCCCCAGGGTTCCACTTCCCACCTCCTTACATTATGTCCATACAATGGGAGCATATGTATCTCCCCAGGTACAAAATGACATAAGGGAAGGGAAAGGAGTTGATAAAGAGAGAATGTGAAGGGGATGACAATGAAGAGAACAAAGGAGAGAAGGAAAAAAGATGAATCACCAAACAGGGAGACAAGCAAAGAGAGAGGAAAAAAGAAAGAGGGAGAAAAAAAAAACCAAGCCAAAACAGTAACAAAAACAAAATAAAAGAAAGAAAGGAAAAAAAAGCACACAAACAAACAAAAACCCCAAAGAAACGAAAACCAATAATATGAGGAAATTTTCACACTCATATATAGCCTTGTTGAACAGAAAGAAGGAGAAGGGGTAAAACAGAACAAAATGCCCGCTCCCAACAAGCTATATTAAAAGTAAAAAAGGTAGAGCCATGCAGATACAAAAAAATCCAAAAAAGAAAAAAAAAACCCATAAAAGTATGTAATCCTTAAGCACCCTCTTTTGGCAGTTTCACGATTTCAGGTTTCCTGTAGGCATGATCCAAGCACTGCTTCTCTTAGCTTGGGGCAGAGTGGAGGGGTATCAGGAGG
The DNA here is from genome assembly GCA_963574415.1 of Tarsius wallacei. NCBI lineage: Eukaryota > Metazoa > Chordata > Mammalia > Primates > Tarsiidae > Tarsius > Tarsius wallacei. The sequence continues at coordinate 8,686 of CAUYQG010140293.1, forward strand.
GGTTACAGAAGGGGGTTTCACAAGGGGTTTTCCGACTTCTAAATCTGTCCCCCTGTTCACCACTTGTGGTTGTGGAGAAGCTTGAAGGTGCCCCCAGCTGATCCACCTATGTTTACCACTCTCTATCTGTGCTGATCATAAGGTTGTTTGTCTGAGTCACAGGTCTCACAAATCACTGGGGAAAGGGTGTAGGATCACTTTAAAAATCACTGCTACTCATCAGCTATGAGGGGAGACTGGGGTCTTAGGTTGCAGTGCAGACCACAAATGCTTCAAATCTAACTCCCTGTTCACCCTGTGGAGTTGAGGGTGGAGTTGGAGGAAGGTTGCGAACTGCCCCCAGGTGATCTGCTTATGTTTGGCTCTCTCCATGCCTGTTGCTCAGAATGTTGCCCACCTGAATCACACTTCTCATGGATAGCTGCAAAAAAGGGTGCTGGGTCACTTTAAAACTCACTGCCACTTCACTGTCATCTAGAGCTGGGTTCTTCCACTGTATGGCTACAGGACCAGACTGCAAAATGCTTCAGTTGAAGGATGGGGCATCTGTGTCTCCTAGGTTGGGATTCTGGTCAAGTTTCTCTGGTGTGTTTTCTCACATTTCCTGTTGCTGGTGTCTGATCTGGGATGAAGGCTGCAGCAGCTAGCAGAACCTCCTCACTGTTTTATTCCTTTTTTTTTTTTCCTTTCTGGGTGGTGCTGTAGAGATAGTGCCTACCTCTACCTCTGGGCCATAGAGCGCATTGAGGTCCGAGCAGCTGCACAGGGCAGCTAAGTAGGTGGTCTCAGTCCTCTCCTTTCCACGTCTTCACTCAATCAGAGATTCACACAACTTTTGCCGACATGCTAGGGTGAATACTCCTCTTCACACCTATTCATTTATGTGGAGACTCATGGACTCCAACCGCCTCCATACCATCTTGGAATCCTCTCCTTCTAGGTTTTAACCCATTTTTATTTGATTTTTTAATAAGGTGAGAGAAAGGGATCTACTTTCTTTCTTCTACAAATGAATATCCAGCTTTTCCAGCACCATTTATTGAAGAGACTGTCCTTTCCTCAATGTATGTTCATGGCACCTTTGTTGAAAATGAGTTGAGAATAAATGCATGGATTTATATCTGTTCTGCCTATCTGTTTTTATGCCAGTACCATGCTGTTTAGTTACGATACCTTTGTAGCATAACTTGAAGTCACATAATGTGATTCCTCCAAATTTCTTCTTATTTCTCAGGGTGACATTGCTTTTTCTGGGTATTTTTTGGTTTCATATGAATTTTAGGACTATTTTTTCTATTTTTCATGAGGCTTGTCATTATTATTTTGATCGGGATTGCATTGAATCTATAGTTTGCTTTGGGTAGTATGGGCATTTTACATTCATTTTGTTGCTCTGGGCAAATATTTCTTGAGTAAGACATCAAAAGCACATACAACCAAAGAAAAATAGAAAATTGGTATAACATCAAGTTAAAAAGCTTTTGCACAGCAAAGGAAACAATCAACATATGAGGAGATAAGCCAGAAAATAAGAGAACATATTTGTAAGCTACTGATTTGACAAGGAATTAATAATGAGCTAAAACAACTCAATAGGCAAAAACAAAATAATTCAGTTAAGAAATAACTGGGCAAAATATTTGGATAGACATTTCTCAAAAGAAGGCACACTAATGGCCAACATGTATATGAAAAAAATGCTCATCACTTATCATCAGAGAAATGCAAATTAAAACCACAATAAGATATCATCTCACGCCAGTTTGAAATTATCAAAAAGACAAAACTAAAAAAGCTGGAGAGGATGCAGAGAAAAGGGAACACTCATACACTGTTGGTTGGAATGTAAAGTAGCATAACCATTATGGAAAACAGTATGGAATTTTCTCCAAAATCCCGAAATAGTACTGCTATATGATCCAGGAATCCCACTGCTAGGTACATAGCGAAAAGAAAGAAAATCAATATATCAAAGAGATCTCTGCACTTCCATGTTTATTACAACACTATTGACAGTAGCCAAAATATGGAATCCATCTAAGTGTCCATCAACAGATGAATGGATTAAAAAAAGTGATGCATATACACAACAGAATATTATTCAACCATAAAAGAGAATGAAATCCTGCCATTTGCAACAATATGGATGAAACTGTGTATTATGTTACATGAAATAAGTTAGGCACAGAAAGACAAATATTGTATGTTCTCTCTCATATGTGGAATCTACAAAAAAAAAACAGAAAAAGAAAACACTGATATAGAGATATAGAGATTAGAATGATGGTAACCAGTGGGAAGGGTAGTGGGAAGGGAAGGAAATAAAGTGGGCATGGTTAATTGAAACAAAAGTACAGTTAGATAGAATAAATAAAATCTAGTATTTGGTAGTACAATAGGGCTATTATAGTTAACAACAATTTATTGTATATTTTAAAATAAAAGAATGGAATTAGAATGTTCTTAACACAAATCATAAATGCTTGAGGTGATAGATAGCCCAATCACCTGATTTGATCATTTCACATCACATATACTCCATAAATATGCACAATTACTATGTTTTCATAATAATTAAAAATAGTTTTTAGGAAAGAAAGCATAAAAATAATAACTATAAAATTATGTTAATAAATGTACAATAAGAAAGATACAATTTGTGACATTGTTAACATAAAGTGGGGATAGAGAGATATAAAAGAGTAGAGTTTTTCTATATGATTAAATTTAAATTATCAACTTTAAATAGATTGTTATAACTATAAGATGTTTTATGTGAGCCATAGTTACCACATACAGAAAATACACAAAAGGAAATGAGAAAAAAAAATCAAAGTAGGTCAATAAAAAAAATCAATACATCACAAAGAAAGACTGCAAAAAAAAGTGATAAAATAATTATAAGGCAGAAAACAATTAACAAACTGGCAATAGTATCTCCTTCTCAATCAGTAATTACTATAAATATAGATGAATTAGTTCCTTATCAAAAGTAGTAGCATGGCTGAATAAAAAAGCAAGATGCAACTATATGCTATCTACAATAGAATCGCCTTAGATGTGAACACAGACATAAGCTGAATGTGAAAGGATAATAAAAAAAACCCATGCAAATGGTAACCAAAAGAAATCAGGATAGCCATATTTATATCAGACAAAATAGACTTTAAGTAAATAATTGTAACAAGAAATAAAGAAGGGCATTATAAAATAATAGAGTGTCTATTCACCAGGAATTCTAAATTATAAACATATGTGCACCTAAAATTATTTTAAACAAACATTGGAAGAATTGAAGGGAGAAATAAATAATAACACAATAATAGTAGATTATAATACTCCACTTTCAAATATGAATAGAACAACCAGATAGGAGATCAATAAAGGAATGGAAGACTTTAACAACCTTATAGACCAATTGGCCCTAACAGGCATATACAGAAATCTCCAGGCAACAAGAGCAGAATGTATATTATTTTCAAGCATATACACAACATTTTCCAGGAGAGGTAACCTGTGAGGCCACAAATGAAGTCATAACACACGTAAAAATGTTGAAATTATGCCAAGTACCTTTTCTGATCTCAATGGGATTAAAATTAGAAATCAGGCCAGGCGTGGTGGCTCAGCCTGTAATCCCAGCACTTTGGAAGGCTGAGGAAAGAGGATTGCCTAAACCCCAGGGTTTGAGACCAACCTGGGCAATTTGGTGGGAGGTGGAAGGATCACCAAAGCCCAGCAGGTTGAGGTCGAGGCTGTAGTGACCGTGAGCATGCCACTGCATTCCAGTCTGGGTGACAGAGTGAGACTCCAACTCAAAAAGAAAAAAAAAGAAAAGAAAAGAAAGAAAGAAATCAACAGCAGTAGAAAAACTGGAAAATTCATAAATATGTGGAAATTAACACAGATTGAACGACCAATGAACCAAAAAAATCACAAAGGAAAATTTAAAAATATCTTGAGACAAACAAAAACATAACATACAAAAACTTATAAAATGCAACAAAAGCAATACTAAGAGGGAAAAACATATGTTTTAGATTTGGTGACATTTAATTTGCATACCTCTTCTTGGGAAAATATAACATATTTTTAAATTACTGAATTGAATATTCTCTCATTGATATAAAACAGTGAGCCATATATATGGATAAAACAATTCCATAATGTGCTCACTGTGGTGAATGTTATAAAGAAGGATTTTGAGAAGATATTGTTGTCTAATTACATTTCCTCACAGCCTACAAAGTGTCCACACAGCTCTAGCACTTATCGTGAAAAGCCCACTAAACAAGAACAAGTGCTAAGAAAATTAAAGCTGCCTATCTTGGAACACACATGTAGAGCCCATATGTTGAAAATTTGGTCTGAGCTTCGTATCACCAAAACATGGAATTCAGCAAAGATTCTGAAACAACTAAGACAAGTGTTTCTGCATAAAATTAATTAATTAATATCTCGATGGGATTTTTTCAGTAAAAAACAAATTTTATTAAAGGTTTTACAAGGGTCATATTGACAGCAGTATTTTTTGGTGGGGAGAGGTAATCAAAAAGTTTTTATTTTATTTTTAACAGTATTGAACCTTTTTTTATTTACCCTTTTAACAATTTTTAAGTTTACATTACAGTGAACCCACTTTTAACAGATTAGAGTGGATAATCAATTAGCAATGGATAGAATGGGCATAAAAATGAAAGACAGTGGAATGCCTACCATATATTTGTCGTTTGTGACCCATGTCTTACCTTGAGCTTGAATTCCTGCAGTAGCTTCTTAGCAAGTGCCATTGCTCCAGCCAATTTATCTTCTAGATTAACCTTCTTTCAACACTGCATTTATATCACTTGGATGTTGACTATTACAACAGACAAGATTTCAATCAAATTATTCAACTTATTTCACAAGGCCACGAGAATTTGAGCCCATCCCATATAGTTAATCATATATTATCACTCCTTTTTAAAAAATTTATTTATTATAGAGATGTGGGGTACAATTCAGGGTTAGGTATATAAACATTAATCATTCAGGTACTCTTGTTGATGAGGTATGCCCCTCCCTCCCCTAGCAGTTTCCCTCAACTGCCAATCCCACCCCTCCTCCTCTGAATGTTTTCCACTACTGCCAATCACTTTCTTATAGCATTATAATTGTTCAAGGTCCATTTATGAGTGAGAACATATGGGATTCAGTTCTTTGTTTCTGTGATAAATCACTGAGTATGATCGACTCCAAATCCATCCAAGTTGCTGCAAGGTCCATATATTTGTCCTTCTTTATGGCTGCATAATATTCCATTGTGTATATGTACCACATTGATACTTTTAATATTTGCCAGAGTGATCATCTCACCAGCCTTTCTAGCATACTACTTTCATTATTTCCTGCATGCATTGGCTTGTGCTGTTCCCTCCTACTTTGACTATCTCATCTTCTACACTTATCTGAATACAAACTTCTTATTCTAATTTTATTCTTTACAGTGCAATAAATGCAGGCAACCCAAGTAATATCAATAAAGTAGTAGGGAAGTTTATTGTAAGCAAATATGTGTACTAAAACTAAGATTGTAACTTGGCAGTTACTAGTAACTGAGGAAGCTTTGAAAATTGACTTGTCTCTGTTTATCTCTCATGGGTCATAATGATCTTTCCACTTCTCATTTTCAACTTTACTCTGTGCATTTACTCTTTTTTTTCCTTTCTCTACCAAATAGGTTTTTCTGCTTTCTCAAATTTTCTGTCCTCTCACATTTTCTGATCCCTTATAAATTTGCCTTGGAAATGGCCATTATGGCCTCTCTATCTATTCTCTACATCGACTTCCTTTTCTAATCATTTCAATCTGTTAGTATTCTTAAGTAAATATTCAGAGACCAGAAAGCTGGCTGACCCAGCTTATCTTTTTGCAGCAGCCTACAAGATGGGTCAATGAACAGTCCATGGATTGATTGGTCTTGGGTCAGATAGCCGATCATGCAGTTGGGTAGGGTGAGGGCCACAGGGAACATGTGGAACAAAATATGGTGGCTAGAATTATAGATGGGCTAGGTTCTGTTACAGGGTATAAGAGCAAGCAGACAATAGGACTAAAATTTCCAATTCTTCTTCCTTTGCTACCTAGCTCAAGTTTCTCTCCCCATATAAAGCTATTCAAACTACTGGACAAGAGAGGTTAATCTCCCGTCTGGGAATTTCAATATGGTTGACAGTCAATAATATTTATTAGGCTTTAGAATATACCCTTACATATTCTTGTTAATTCTTAATCAAAATCTAGTCTCATATACCCAATAACTTTGAATACAAATCAAGTGCAAGAACCATGTCATAGGCTTTTGATTTTTTGTTTTTGTGATTATCCACAATATCTAACACAATATTTGGTACTTAGCAAGTTGCCAACACATTTATGGCTTACTAAAAGGGTAGAATTTAAAATATGATAATATTCTCAGGCTAAGGAAAAAAACAAGCATTTTCATCTCAAAACAAATTGTGTAAATCAAGATATTGAGCATATGAGGTATAATTAAATAACTCTTCCATAGGTAGATTATTTTCTTTTCTTTTTTTTTTTTTTTTTTTGAGTTGGAGTCTCACTCTGTAGCCCAGACTGGAGTGTAGTGGCCGCTCCCGGCCACTGCAGCCTCGACCTGCTGGTGTCTGGTGTTCCGCGATCCTTCCGCCTCAGCCTTTCGAGTAGCCGGAATTACAGGCATGTGCTACCACGCCCGGCTGATTTTTTTATTTATTGTAGAGATAAGGTCTTGCCAAGTTGCCCAAGTGGATCTCGAACCCTGGGGCTCAGGCAATCCACTCACCCCAGCCTCCCAAACCGCAGGATTACAGTCTGAGTCAGCGAGCCCGGCGGTAGATTATTTTCTATTCACTTTTTCTCCCCTGGGAAATTATAAATATCAGTTCAAAGAAACCTGAAGAATTCCATTTGAAGAAATTTCCCCTGGGATTAATTTGTCAGAACATGTGAAATGATGTATGTTTTCATTTTAACAGCCTAATTTCAAAGTTAGTGACATGATTATTTAAGTGGCATAACGAAAGACCTGCAGTCTTCATGTTAGAAGGTTCTTGTACACTATATAGCTCAGTATACTCAGTATATGATGAGGGATTAAAAAACCCTCGGAATTTATTTATTAAAAAATGTGTATTTACTCTTACATGTTTAAACTTCAGTCACCTTTAAGTACTCTCCATTTGATGCAACACACCTGTTGAGACACTTTTTCCACTGCTCAAAACAGCTTTTGATCTCATCAATTTTGATACCTTTTAGTGCTTCTACCGTTTTTGTTTCACCTCTTACACATCAGCAAAATGTTTCCCTTTGAGGACTTTTTTTCATCTGGGGAAATAAAAAAAGTTCCCTGGGACAAGATCAGGCGAATAGGGAAGGTGGGACACAGGGGTCATGCTGTTTTGGGTCAAAAACTGCTGAACACTCAGTGTGGTGTGGCCAGGTGCATTCGTAAATCACTCATCATGAAATGAGCAAACACACTGAAAGAATCTCCAAAAAAAATAAATCACCGATGCCTAACACAGCCTCTCACAACAACACTAACTGGTACACTGATGTCAATGGATTCCTTGAATACTTACTCCCAATTTTTTGTGGGAAGTCATCTGTCATAGAATTAGCATGTTACCTTATAAAAAATAAGCATCCTATTACTAATTTTATACTTCACCCCCAGTGAAAAGATGTATCTACACCTGTAGTATGAACCAGATTCTGAAGCAATATGTGGGGTGTCACTTTTGAAGCACTCGGACTGAGGTCTCAAAAAGATTCCAAAGCACTACATACTTCTTAGCATTTATCTCAGTTATACTTTTACATTTATTTATGTAATTCTTTGGTTAATATCTGGTTATCTCAATTCACCAGATTATAACTTCATGAGGGCAGGAGCCACACTTGTTTATGCTCTCCATAGTACCTTCAGTGTATAGCATGATGCTGGACTGGCATATTTTAGATGCCTGAATATATTTCGTTGAATAAATTAATAAATTGCTGTCCTAGTTTGAGGTTTTCAAGTATATCCTAAAGGAGGTTTTGTTAATTCTTCTATACTATCCCTTCAATTCTAGTCACTTCCATCAAGTGATTTGGTGTCTTTATTTAGGTAGCAAACTCAGAGATTTAAAGATGAAGGGCTTTTGAACTTTGAAATAAAGTAGGTGTGATGATTAATTTTGTATGTCAACTTGGCTGGGCCATAGTGCTCAGATATTTGCTAAAACATCATTCCAGATGTTTTGGTGAAGTGTTTTGTTTTTGTTTTTTATGAGATTAACATTTAAATTGGTGGACTTTGAAAAAAGGATCTTACCTTCCATAATGTGGATAGACCTGATTTAATCAGTTGAAGGCTTTAATAAAACAAAGACTGACTTTCCCAAGCAAGAATGAATTCTGCCAGGGGACTGCCTTTGAACGCAAATTGCAACTATTCCCTGGGTCTCCAGCCTGCCTACCTACTTTGCAGACTTTGAATTTGCACCTCTATAATCATGTGAGCCAGTTCATCAAAGTAAATCTCTCTCTTTCTGTATACGTATACATATACATGCATGTTTACAAATACGTATACAGTCATGTGGCACATAACATTTCAGTCAATAATGGACTACATATACAATGATGGTCCCATAAGATTATAATATCTTATTTTAACTATACCTTTTCTAGGTTTAAATATGTTTATATACACAAATACTTGCCCTTGTGTTGCAATTGCCTGCAGTATTCAGTATAGTCACATGCTGTACATGTTTGTAGCCTAAGAGCAATGTGACATATAGTTTAGGTGTATAGTAGGCTATATAATCTAGGTTTGTGTAAGTACACTCTATAATGTTTGCACTAAGACAAAACCACCTAACAATACATTTCTCAGAATGCATCCCTGTTATTAAATGATGCATGACTGTATATGTATACAGAAAGGATTTATACACACACACACACACACACACACACACACACACAGGAGGTGCCAAAAATGTATACACATTTTAAGAGATGATATTTATGTATTAGTCTTCAAAGTTGAATTAAATTATGGTAGCAATGTGCAGTATGACATTCGCTTAACCATGCTTCTGCCATTTTCGTTGAGTGTCCTGCCTGTCACATTCATTTAATTAATGCCATCTTTTGAGTGAACATCATACTTAAAAAGTATAAATATTTTTTGGCAACCCCTGCGAATTCTCTTTGTACACACAAACACACACACACACACACACACACACACACACACACACACTAAAGAGTCTTATTTTAAGAAATTGGCCATAAAAAAGAACAAAATCATGAACTTTTGCAGCAACCTGGATGGAACTAGAGTCTATAATACTGAGTGACCTCTTACAGAAACAAAAAACTGAGTATCACATGTTCTCACTCATATAGTAGATCTTGATCATCCAACGTATTACCACAAGAAAATGACTGA